>JANHFX010028652.1:0-118359 GCA_027560015.1 Chloroceryle amazona
CCATCTTGTGGCAGGCGGTGGCGCTACGGAGCTCTTCGCTCTGCGGGTGGCGAGGCGGGACCTCGCTCCGTGGGAAACGTGGCGGGAGCGAGGCGTTTTCCCTGGAGACGGGACTCTTAATCCTGCTGCGAGCGCACGGAGTTAAAGCCACGGAACTGCCCTGGGGCTGAGGTACGGCTGTCATGCGGTACCTCGCAGTTGCAAAATCATAAACTGTGTTAAGATTGGGATTTTGTTAACGCTGACATACTGCGATAGCGCTTGTCTCGTCCCCGCTTTTGTTCTTAGTTTGTTTTTCCTCCCAGAGCCTTTCAAAGTTCTGGCTTAATAATTACATTATCCACCAGAGATAGCGCAAAATGTGTCAAACTCAAGAGGGACTCGGTTGAAACTCTAACTTTATTGTAAAATAATCAGTAGATTTGCAACAAAGTCTTTTTTGCAGAAAAGCAAGATACCCTGAAAACATTTTGAGGCTGAAGAAAGGGACAGATACAGGCAGCATAATGGCAACCGCTTGTTTGTTTGTTTGTAAAAACTCTTCGCACTGAGATACGCTTGCAGAAAACAACTATTCTAAAAAACTAAAAATCTAACATGCCCATGTCGAGTTGGAAACCTTGTAGCTGCAGGATCAAAACAAAGGGCAGTTATTTTAGCAAATATTTTCACATTCTCCCTTACTTCTGTCCGTTTATGTGGGAGAGTTGACAGGAGGTGCAAGTGCACAGGCTGGGAAGTGTCCGTCTGTCCATAGGCGTCTGGGAAGTGTCCATCCATAGGCCGCATGGAGTAGATTTAGTATTTTAAAAGCAGTGTCTCGTTTCCCTGTGTGGACGAGGACTGGAGGCCAGGCTCTGAGGCCTTCCTTTCACTGGATGATGTCAGGCCAGTATTCTGAGTAGCGCTGCATCCTTCAGCCTCATTTGGAAGCGCAGTGTTATCTGCTCCTAGTCAACTCCTAAACTATGCTCTCTAGGGTGTCCTGGTAATATCTCAGTGCTCTGGAGGTCAAGGTTCAATTAATGATTAAAATTAGAGAGGTGCAAATGGAATTTCAGAGTTTAATCCTCTGGAACTTCTTCACTCAAGCTACATAATACTTCATCTTCCAGGGGTTTCCAGTGCATGGCACTAAATCAAGAATGGTTTGGAATACTCGATTTTATTTTGTCTTTCATTTCAAACAGAAAAAGGGAAATGCCATTAAGTGTTTGGGCTAAATGAAAGAGAATAAAAAAAGCACTCCTTGGTGAGTGGCGACAGGCTGGGGCAGATGCTTAGTTTGATGGCAGCTGGAACAATAATGTTCAAGAGCTTAAAGTATGAGCTATAAGAAGTGGGAAAGTAAAGGAAAAAAAAATACTTAAAGGAAGAAATCATGCTGCTAAGACTAAATAAAGCAAAACATGTTTTCTCTCGAGTGTGGAAGTGAATAGGTTCCTCCAGAGCCTTTTGTCTAATGTCTGGGATGTTGTGAGACTAAATGATAAACATATGGGTACATGGAGTTAGTGTCCCACTTGCTTCTTTAATTTACATTAATCATAGAGACAGAAATATTAATTAGAACTAGAGATAAAGCCATGTTCCTGCCAACGTTTTTTCCTGTCTCAAGAGAGATTTCATATTAGAAAACGTATGACAATGATTTTCCTGTTCTTTTATGTAGAATAGGGATCTTTTACAGTTATTGCGTACAGCTTCAATTTCTATTTAAAATCAGTGTATAAAGCCTTCGAAGTTCATCTTGTTCTTCCTTAGTAATCTTCAACATCGCCAGCACAAATAGCAAGTAAAGCACTCTCATAATGCCCTGAAGCAAAATGCTGAAAAACAACAACAAACACCAGCTCTGTGACTGTACGGTTTCTTAATTGTTCTTCTCTTGGTGTGTGATGAGGAAAAGATCGATGTTGTAAGGTTTTGTAAAATATTGTGGTGTTTTCATAAGGATTATAGGCCAAGGTTTTTTTAAATTTCATATACCTCGGGCTTTGGTTCCTTGGACACCTATAAACAATATACCTTTGAAAGGTTGGATCAAACCTACTTAATACTTCTCAAATTCAATCCCAAAACATCATGAGCAATTTTTTACAGTTGCTGCACATCATACAGTTGGATTATGGCAACAATCAAAAAGGTAAAGTGTCACAGCAAGAGTCTTTTTCCTACAACTGAACAGTATCAGCATTTTATTTTAGGATACGGAGCTGGAAGTTTTTCCGAAGGTCGATACTACCTAAGTACAAGGATGAAAACAGGTTTTTGTCTCAGTTTTCCGTGGGTGTTGTCAGCCTAACCTTGCAGGACAGTGTGAAAGAAAGTTAATACAGAAACTGTTCATGCACACTGTTCCTTGGCGTATGCTGACCTGTCCTGTTTAGATTTCACTTGCTATTGGGGAGGAACAAAATCACGTAGGGTGAGAGTGAGTTGAGAATTCACTGCTTACTTACCGAAGTCAGCCTGAGGCACTAAAAAGACATGCTGTTGTTTTTATAACTTGCTTTTGACTTTGATTCTTCTTTTTTTTTTTTTTTTTAAGCAAAGTGATTGAGTGGAGAATAACCTTCTGTATTTTCCCATCACAGTGTGTGTGGTGCCAGGGTGAATATATGCAGAAGTGTGCAAAAACTTACTTTAATGTCATGAAAGAGTGATTTTCCATATCGCTCCTTGTATCGCTGTTGTATATTCATCAAGTCAATTTCACTCCTGGCAATGAGAATCCTTATGACGGTTTTATTGTGAAACCCAAAGTCCTAAAAAGAAAAGAAGAGGAAAGAAAACTTGACAACTGGACAATATGGGTTTGCCTACATGTACAGGGTCATATTAACGTTTAATAATTGATAAGCCAATTAAGTAGGCTACTCATAAAGATATCTAGATTTTAAAGGAGTCTAAGCATTCAAAGGTTTTATCTTACAGAGTTTTCACGTGTTTAAATACTAGAAATTGTGTTACTGAATAACAGAGATTCCCCACATAGCAGTGTTTTAACTACGCACTGAAACTTTTAAACCAAAATCCTGATGACCTTTTGCCAGCAGTCTTAGGTATTCAGTTTGTAGGTAGCTGTTGTGACTGTCATTGCGGGGTCCACTCAAACTATGCTGAAGCCAATAATCTCTTTCAGAACAACTGCTGCTGAATGTGAATTCAGTGAGATTTTTACCGGCTGGTTCGGAATTTTCATGGTTTCTATTTACGCAGCCGTGTGTACAGACAGAATTTTTGCTTGAACTGTTTCTAAAGAAATGTTCGTGTTGTAATTACGTGGAGAATAGGGACATCTAGTGGCAATTAAAAGTAATCAAAACAGATTTAGGGTTGGGACAACTGATCACCAGGTTTTTTTTCAACTAGCTATAGACACTGGGTTATTGTTCTCTAAAAAACAATTAATGAGATATATTAAAAAGTTGCATATAGAGAATTTGATACTCGTTTGATGGCTGGATTAAAAGCTTGTCTCTAAACCATTATGGACTAGGATTTCAAGCATTAGAATCCTGGGTGGGTTTTATTATATTGTATCATATATGGACATATTAAAAATCTTTTGCTATAATATGGACATAACTTGGCTGCAAAACCAGACAGTATTTTAAATTCTTGCATTCCTTTTGAGAATTATCTGTGTTCATTAAAACACTTTGAGAAAACAGAGTAAAATATTAATTAAACCAAATTACTAGCGTTTATTCCTAGTTATTCTTAATCATTAAAACCTTTTCCCCGCATCACATACAACATAGAATAAAGAAGAAAACTATCTTTGTGATCTTTCTCAAAATTCAAAATAAGGTTTTGACCTGAAAAGCAGTCTTGATACAGGACCTCTGACTGACAACACTTTCCTGATAGCTGGCAGTTCCTGGTACTTTTGGCTTAAAAGCTTATACTTTACTTTTTATATAATGTAATGCTTCAGCATTTTCACCAATGAATGACAAACATAAGAAAATGTCTTCAGTGACCTCTAGCAGGAAGAATTTGTGGGTGTTCCTTTCATTTACCCACATTTCTTCTTGTCACTCATTTGGTTTAGTATGTTAACACTTACAGGCAAATATGAAAGAACCTGCGTATGTACACACTGAGCCCCAAAAGAAAATAAGACTGTGTTTTATGTAACATGAATTTTCTTGTTTTGGTGTCCTAATTATTAAATCTCTAGAGACAAAAATTGCATAGTAAGAAAAGTGCACATCGAGTTCTACACGGTAGGGGGAGATACAAGCCATAGAAAAGAAAAGTTTTCACTTTAGTTTAAAAAAATGGACAGTTACCAGACATACTTTGTTAAAGAAACTAAATATTTAACCTTTTACTGTTAAATCCTAAATGTCACTTAGGCACTACAGCTTTGGAATGTATGTAGTTACCAATGGTTTTAAAACACACAATCGCACCTTAAAAATGGAACAGACTGGTTTGTAAATACTTGTTTAAGAGTAACCAAGCAAATGAAAAACATGGGGAAGCTACTTGTTACGGTATGTGAAGGGGAAAGACTACTTACATGAATTGCATTATAAAGCCTGTCTGCAAAGTAGGAAGGCTTGTCACGAACACAGAGAACTAGGAGAGAAGAGTTGCAACAGGGAAATAGAAGATTATTATAAAATAATGGCTATTGGCTTTGGGCTCCTTGAAATCTAAAGCTAGGTAGTGCTGTCCATGATTCAGCTTAAAATTAAGCTACTGGCTTTCACAAACATAATTAGAGTTCTAATTTTAAAAGTCTGGTGCGTATTCCGGGTGAGTGCTCATTGCCGTTGCATTGAAGAGCTTATTAAATATCAATGATTATGCTCCCATGACATCTCTGTAGAAATATTATCCTTATTCTGTAAAAGGAAAACAAAGCACATAAAGCTTGGAACTTGTTTATGAACCATGACAAACTTCGTCAATTATTTAATATGTGTAGAATCAGTTGGTAATGCAGTTATCACTGATCACACAAAATTTATTGTGAAATACAGAACAGATACGAGTTCTAGTCAGTCAGAATTCAGTGCTGGATATATACAGTTTTAGATTTACGCAAACATGGAAAATGTTATTTTCTAACTAGCTCTGGAAAATTAATTACAATATTGGAGAGTTAAAGTGGATAAAAATATTAGAAAAATAATATTGTTCATGCATCAGACATACTGTAAGATATATTTATGAATAGATTACTGCTAACATAAAATAATATTTTTACATTACCTATTGCAACCAGTAATTCTTGGAAGTATCCATCATAACATTCATTAATGGCATCTATTATGTCTTGCCCAGAGAGATTTTGGAACTCCTGGAAAACTTGGGAGAAAAATAATAAATCTTGTTTCAGTCTAGTTCATTCATAATGATGAATTATTATTTTTTTTCTGCTTCCCCCAGTACTATAAGCATTGAGTTTGTTTATTTTTTTTTCCTGACTTATTCTCAGTGTTTTATTATGTTTGTATTGCCTAGGTAAGGCAATCTAAATGAGGAGGCTGAAACTTGGTTTCCAGGACATTCTCCCTGGCTTCTCCTGTACACAGTATACAATGAATGCCTGCCAAAGGCTCTGCTTCACCATAAGCTTTAGTTAATCCTCTATCTAGCAATCTCAGTTTATGAAACTTGTAAGAACATCATGTCATTAAGACAACTTCCTTGCCCAGCTTGGCTAAAACTGGCCAGGGATTCACAGATTGTGTCAGGAAGTCATGGCATGAAAAAAAACCCAAACTGCCTCATCCTGTTGTGTCCCGTGCAAACTCAGTGCAGCCATTGCCTGGGTCTTTCTTTGGTCATGCATTGTTCTCGCTGTTGTGAGGCATCCTGACATCTCTGTTCTATCTACAGCCATCTAGTCATCAGGCAAAGTTCAGGTTTGCATTACTTCCACAATCTTATTAACATCTTTGGGAGTCAGTTCACACGTACGTCTCAGGCTAATACCCTGCTGCACACTGAGCTTCTTGTTATGTAAGTTTTTTGTTAGCATGTCAGGTTTTTCCTTTATGGTCTTTGTTCAAACAGCTGAAGCACCAGCTTACCCATCCACAGCTGCTGGTAACTCTTGTTGCAGAGAATCATTTGCAGCATGGTTTTGTGTTCGCCAGTTTTCTGTTGACACGCTTCCCACAGAATCTAATATAGCAACAAACAAAAACATATTTTAAGTTAAGTCCTAGATCACTTTTCAACATTTGTATTTGTTTTGTTTTGTTTTGTTTTGTTTTATTTTTAATGCCTGAGAAGCTCACATCTGACTCTATTTACCATTGCATCCTGAGCAGCTGTAGAAGGATCTGCATATCCTTCCATCCTTGCTCCCTGGGGAAAAAAAAGAAGATGCATTTTCTTCAGAAGCTAAATCCTAAAAGGCTCTAGGAATATAAAGTTGTCTCTATATTTCTTGAGAAAACACATAAGGGCTCTTAGTTTGGATCAGTGTATTTAATGGTTGAATTTGCAACTGTACAAAGTATCTTCAAGTTGTCACATTATGTCACATTCACTTCCTCTAAGAAGAGGAACTCTGGAATGACAAGTGGTCTTGTAAGCATCAAAAATGGGGGAAGTGGGTAAACCTCTACCATTTTTAGTCCCACTGTAAATAAGCTTCTACCTTACCACCACCATCCTACCAGCAGTTCCAGTATTATGGATGTTGTGTTGTTTACTGTAACATGTAACTATGAGGGGAAAACAATGTTCTTCTTAGAGTAACATTTGCCAGTCACTGGTTATTTCTCATCAATGTATGTATTAAGAATTTTTTCATTTATTTTTTTCCCTCTGTGCACAAACCCTAGGAGCAAGCACAGCAAATAACAGAGATTTTGCTTGCTCATAATCATTGTCTAAAATTAAGATCCAAGACTTAGGAAATTCTTTGACATCTTTGATACATAAACCACAGAAGAATGCTTCTAATTTTCCCATGATTTTAATAGTTCCTCAGTTACACAAATCAAGCTGGTATGCTTTAGTAAACACACTAAGCTCTGAATTATACAGTTAGAAAAAGAGAAGAGGGCGCAACTTTTGGAATTGCTTTTTTAACCATAATCATCTTATAAGGACACAAATCAGGCTTGGTTGCAGAACTCAAGCTGCACGTAATCACTGTCTTAATGATACGTGCGTGAAGCAATTTACTTTAGTTTAAAATTAACAGTCATTTTACCATACGTGTGAAAGGGAGGATTGAAATTATATATTGTCTGAATGACTGATTTGTAGCTCTTTCCTGTTAAAAATGTTGACGTATATTTTAATTAAATTGTAAGGATTTCTCACAGTGGAATTCCTAGTAACAAGATAAATTCCTTGAAGGAAATTGTGCTGGAATGACTGCATAAAATTACATACACGGGAAAACACAGGGAAAAAAAAGACAAGCAAATAATAAAATAAATAAAATAAAATAAATAATACTCTTCATGAATCAATTGATCTCACAAGGGTGACTGACTGGGTTGCATTAAACTATGAACTGATAAACCTGCAAAAGTTGGTGTGTGCTGGTGCCAGTTAGTTTGCCTGTGTACATACTGTGATCTGGCACAAAAAACCTTCATGTTTGAAACAGAGAACTATTTAATACTTTCTTTGATAGGCAAGTGTGGATATATCTCCATTTTTACATAAAGCCTAGACTGGATTATGAACCATATATTCTAACAATGGAGAAAGCGGAGCTTTAAAAATTAAAATCTCATTTGTACATGCAAGGAGGCTCCTTCTGAGGTGAGACAGCTTGAGCAGAGGGTCAATAGTTGAATATCCAGAGACTTAGTAAAATAGTCTGTTGACCTTCGCCTTCATTCCAAAGACAAAGTCAAAATAGATGGAGGAATTCAAGTTCTCTGCCTCTTCTGCTTCCCCCCCCGCCCCTTGCTCAAAAGCGTAGCTCTATTGAACTGGTTTTAACCACAGGCGTCTTAAAATTTAAGCTGTTAAAAAGTTTTTAGAAATGTAAGGCATGCTACTTGTTTTTACAGTACCTGAGCAAGGTTAATGAGGGTATCTCTGAAGTGCCCTGAAGTCTCAGAATCGATATCTTGCTGAAGATCATTATTATATTCTAGGTTAAACCGGAGACATGTAATGTAAATCACGAGTGAACATGCTCTGAATAGTACTAATGAAGATTAGCAAACTAAGGATGAATAAACAGGGTGCAGATACTTGTCCACTTTTTGTGGTGATTGTTCCACTGTAACCTGTGCATGGACCTAGCCACAGGGCTGGTAGGTCTGTATGGGTCCTGATGAGGGGCTCTGCCCTGCCACTGGGCCTTGGCTGCTGCCTCAGCTCACCACCAAGGAGGTGAGTGGAGTGTCTGGCCAGAGTAAGTACTCTCTGTCAAAAAACACTTCCTGTACCTTTTTGAACAAAGTGTACAAAAGTTTTCTGAAAATCCCCAAAATGTGGCTTCCAGACACTTCAATTGTCATCTCAAAAATACTATGATATATTTTCAACTTGAACATTTTGCTTTGGCCTTTTGTGTATAGCTATGGGAAGGGAGGGGGAAGGGAACCAGATAGTACTGAGAAGTCATTTTTGTAGCTAATACACCGAGAGTGCATGTAGTGCAACTGCCTCTGTTTCTTGTCGGAAACATTACGCATTAAGTAGGCTTCTTTCATCTGGAAGATCTCCATATTTGATCTTGAGGCTAATATGTCAATTAGACATTTTTCTTCTGTATCTACTCCCTGTGTGGAAAGAAGCAAATATGAAAAGATGTCATTAGTAGAAACCACAGCTTTTAGAAGAAAGCAACGCTGTGCTTATCAGAAGTAACAAAGGAATTGGAGCAGACTTTTGCATGGTCTACCTGTTTAAATAGAAAATTACTTTGCATTGTAGTAGAACCCTGTATTTTAAATATATTCCTAGTTAATCTGAATTTCAGCATGTACATTAATAAGTGGGAAATGAAACAAGACTAGTGCTGACAGAAACATGATGGTAAGAACTTTAAAGCTCTAGTAAGAATTTAGGATTTGCTAAAAGAATCAGATGCAAAGATTAAGCGTACATGCCCAGGCAATCTCCAGTAGATAGAAACACAACTGTTATGTTGTGGGGTTTTATTAGCCATTTATTTCTTTGTTAGTAATACTATTACAGTCTGTAATGTTTACTGTAGAGTTTGGTATTTAAGGGAAGCATCATGGCCATGAATGCAGTGCTGCAAATCACTGTATTTTCTCAAAGGATTTGAATTAATTTTATAAACTTGAATTGCCATAAGATACACTACATATGCTCCTTTTGATATGCTCAATTATAGTGTTGGTATTCTGCTTTTGGGATCATGGGAGAATATGACAGCAAGCCTGAGCCTGGAGAGAGATACAGCCTGGTTTTTACTGTGGCCATATGAATCCAGATCAAGATAGAATACTAGAAGAAAGTGTAACTTTGAGAGACATTGACAAAAAAAAGAACCAAAACACCAAAAAATCCCAAACAAAAAAAAACCCAAACAAACTTTTGCAATCTCTTCAATGACTGGAACAAAAGCTGTGCTTCCAGTGCTACCAATGATAATTCACAGTCCCTTTAAAGCCAATTGTAATTAAAAATATGTCTTAAAAAATGTTCTAAAAAGTGCGTTGGCTGATGTGTCTGAAGGGCAAGAAAGAACAATGTTTTGCTTTGTTTTAAACATGCCAGATAGATAACCTTGCTCAGAGTTGTATAATCTGTGTCTTATTTGTGGCGGTGGACAGGAGCAAATACTCATGGAAAGTAAAGGAGACCAGTTTGAGCTCTTATATGTTTTCCCATCTTCCAGGAATTGGCAATTTAGGAGTTCCCTGAGAAGGAATTTGCCAAGGATTGTTATTTTCAGTAGATAACCATGAACCTTTTTTCTAAGAATTTATTGAAGGCCTTTATGAACTGATTCCTGCTTTTGGCCTCCATAATTCCCCATGGGAATGAATTTCACCACTTAAATTCATGATCTTTGAAAAAATACTTTTGTTTATTTCAAAATTTCAGTTGTTTAAGGAGCACAGGCTCAGATCCTGGAAGAAAAGGAGATGTTATCTTCAAAATGTGCCATCAGTTTTACCATTTAAATGTCAAAAAAAATCAATTTAGCATATGTTCACTACTGTAATTAGTGACTGCAACTCTAAGCAATTCTGAATTTGACAAGAACCTTCAAGGCATGCCAGAGCTCATGGGCATCATAGGAGGCAGGTGGATACATCAAACCAACCATGACTTCTTTGAAGTGATGAGAGAGATTCTCTTTTAGGTCCGTTATCAGATCCTTGAAAAGGAAAAGAAAATGCATAGACAGGATTATTTCAATAGTCACACTTTTTGAAGACAGCTTAAATGAAGTATTAGTGGTTTTCTCTGTAAATGAATAAAGATGAACTGTCAGAGATGAATTCTAACTAAAATTAAGTTAGAAAAATATTCTTTTAATTCTTAACCTGCTTCTTCTAATATTATGAGTGAGGTGACAAGTGACACAAAACCAGTAGACCACATAGATTCTGATATTCATAGATTCAGAGAATCATAGAATATCAGGTTGGGAGGAACCTCCAGGATCATCTGGTCCAATCTTTCTTGGGAAAAATATGGTCTAGACAAGATGGCCCAGCACTATGTCCAGCTGAATCTTAAAGTGTCCAGTGCTGGGGAATCCACCACTTCCCTTGGAGGTTATTCCAATGTTCTCATTGTTTGTTTGTTTTTTTTCCTCTTGTATGCAATCAGAATCTCCCCAGATCCCCATTACCCCTCATCTTTTCCATGTGACTCTTTTTTTTATAAAAAAGGGAGTCTCTGTCTTCTTTGTAGCCACCCTTTAAATACTGGAACATGGTGATAAGATCTCCCCTAAGACTTCTTTTCTCAAGGCTGAACAAATCCAGTTCTCTCAGCCTTTCCTCATATAGCAGCTTCCCAGTCCTTTGGTCATCTTTGTGGCCCTTCTCTGGACCCTCTCCAGCTTGTCCTCATCTCTTTCGTATAGCAGGGACCAAAACAGAATCCAGTATTCTGGGGGTGGCCTGAGAAGCACTCAGTGGGGGTAATGACTTCTTTCCTCTGCTGGTGATGCCTTTGCTGATGCAATCCAGTATTTTGTTGGCTTTCTTTGCCACTGCAGCACACTTGCTCACTCATATTGGGCTTGTTGTCTACCAGGACCCCCAGGTCCCTTTCCACAGGGCTGCTGTCCAGCCAAGTAGATCCCAGCCTGTGCTGCACTCCTGGATTACGCTTTCCCAGCTGTGAGATCTTACACTTGTCCTTGCTGGACTTCATAATGTTCTTGTGAGCTCACTCTTCCAGCCTATCCAGGTCTTCCTGCAGTGTGACTCTCCCTTCTGAAGCGTCCACTTCCCCACTCAGTTTGGTGTCATCAGCAAACTTCATCAGGGTATCCTTGATCCCATCACACAGATCACTTACGAAGATACTAAAAAGCTTTCTGCCCAATATTGATCCCTGGGGGACCCCACTTGTGACAGGTTGCCAGTTTGAATAAGAGTTATTTGCCAGTACTCTCTGGTTGTGGCCTGTCACTGACTTTTGGTTCATTAAAATATAGGAGAAAATTCAGTGGGTTAAGTGAAACTACTCCTGAAAGGCTTGGAAGCCTGAATACCACGGCAGAGTATCAGCAGCTTCCTCTAGCATATCTCCTGTGGGATCTAAGCACCTTTGAAAGTCAAACAACCCCCATGCAACACTGGTGATTTCTTCTGCTTTTTTCAATCTTACTATGTGAATAATAGAAAAAAAATAATCCATATTGCTCCTAGTACATAAAACCAGATGCTTTGGATTACTGGAAGGTTATGTGCTTCAATTTATCTAGGTGTTACTCTCAAACTGAATTCACTATTTGTGACAGATGCTGGATTAATAAAAAAGAATGCCTTTCGTCCCCCACATGTGGCTCAGTGCTCACTTGCCAGGTAGCTGAGTAATGGGTGAGATTTTCTGCCCCACTCTCCCCTTCCGCAGTAATACTGTAAATGCCAACAGCTTCTTAGTTAGATTATTGCTGTTTCTGATTAAGAGGATACTTGTGCACTCATCGTTTTATGTTCTGTGTATAGCACTAGGCAGCTGTCAGATATCTTCTGACCTAACTGAATTTAAAGGAGTACCAGAAATGGTTCTCATAACAGAAACTTCTATGTTTTCATATATATATATATATAATTAAATTAGTAGCTAGAGTAGCAATGAAGGAGGACATATACACAATAAAAGTTAAATTTATGATGAAGAAACATATGCAGTCTTCAGTGAATGCACATTAGAAGTGTTTGACAATCACTAAATTACACATGGAATAAAATGAGTTCATTAAGACATTTCACTTCTGACAACATGCCTGTGGGAAAATGGATTAATAATACAAATGGATACTAATTGAAAATTACTCCTGCAATCAGAATGATGGGAGGTGAAGTATTAAAAAATAAGAAGAGACAACTCTAAGTTGTCATTATTAGTATTTCCTAATCATCTCTGCTATAAGAAATCATCAAAGGCCTAGATTCCTTTAAAAAGGACTCTTAAAGCTTATCTCTATGTCTGAATCATGTATCCAGTTTCAGGGTTTTCTTTTACTTTTTTAATATATTTCTCCTTCTAATGTGTCACACTTTAAATTTGTCAGATGAATGGATGTAGTGGCTACAATATTGAACTAACTGCATTGAAATTAAGCAAGTAGACAACTGGACTGATACATTTACCACAGATTAAACTGAGAAGACTAAAGTTGTTATTGCCTAGCTCTCTGTCTTCTCTGTCCTGCACTCCTAAGCTAGGACTGCTGGATGGTTTGGTTGGCCAAGGCAGTGTATGCATTAATAGTCGGTATACAAACAGTGAAATGCTATCACTGATGTTGTGTTAAACTCTCTTCTGAACTGTAAACTGCAGCAGGTCAGGCCACGACACATCCTGTCCTGTCTGGCAGTTGTTGCCTGAGATGGCAAACTTTTGAATGATCAGTCAAATAAACTGCATGGAGCACCAACCAGATCAGCCATTTCTCGGTTTGCTGTCGCAGGTGAGACCAAAAGAGGTCAGCATTCCCATTTCATCTCTGAACTAGATGAGATCAAATTTGGACTGACCCCTGTTTCCACATGGCAAAGGGTGTTTTTAAAAAACCTGTCAAGAGTATCTTGATACATCTTGTGCTACAAAGTGTACCCAGTGCTTAACGGATTCATGTAAATGAAAATTGTGGGTGTATATGCAAAACGTTCCATTAGTTTCAGAATTTTCTGTAACCCATTGCTGGCATATAAAAATAATTAGCTTGTTTTCCCCTTCCATTATTATTTATAGTTTTACAGATTGAAATTCTAAAAAAATACATCTGAGGTTTTCTTTGGCTTTTTTAGTTCTTCTCGATCTTATGGTTTGTTGTCACTGGCTTTCTAGCACTTGAGGTTGACTGAATATGTCTGACAGATGTATAAACTTAAAGGTGATAAGTTTTCATAGGGGTTTATTTGTTTGTTTATATTTTAATTAGGTATTTGAAAAGAAAATCCAACTAGATCAAGGGTGAGCAAGTCAGTAATTGTTCTCTGTGAATACTAAATATGACAAATCATAGCTCCATTCCCTGAAGGACATTTGGCAATTCTTTATTGAAATATCATTAGTATTATCCCTAGATCTTCTTCATGTATCAGAGGGCATAAATTAAAGATAAAAAAATACATGGAGCTTTTAAATGTTTTCTCTTGTTAAAATGATATGCCCAGTTGAAACACTCTAGAGAAAAAGGTTAAAAATAGCAGCAAGCTGCTCTGGATGGAGAGGGATCACTGTCCAGTCATTAAGGAGATAAATTACATCTTGAAAAGAACAGGCTTGGTTGCTTTACTATCACAGGCACTTTGGGTAGCCTTACATGCTTTAGTTTTAGTAAAACTAAAATTTGGTGAGAAATGCTGCACAGATAAACACTGAATATGTGTAATAGTATTGATAGCCTAATAAATACCTTATAACAGAAAAAAAAACAACTTTAATATTCAGATCCACGGATTTCAATCATTGTCACAGTCTAAAGTAACGACACCTGTATTCAGTTATTGTTCTTTTATGGGCTATTTAAATCTTAAACATCCATTCAAGGCTGTATCTAAAATATCATAAATATCGCGTGTTTGATTTTTATAACAGTCCAAATAAAGCCAGTGGTCTCCTTTAGGTGAGCAGCAACACAAAATCAACCCACTGCACTGATTAAATCCAGCTCTTCTCTTGCCCCTGATTCTAGGAGAGTAAGGGGGAAGTTTCATCGTGTTTAGAAGTCAAAGGTTGTGAGGTATTTTGCTGTACAGGTTGCACAAAGGCCATCTCTGGAAAACTGCTCAGCTATCCGAAGTGGCAAAGACACTATTCTACTGGTTAGCAGACTGGTGGTATAGCAGCCTAGCACATCAGCAATTAGTGTGAAGTTTCTGAACGAACCATTTCTAGTGAATTGTAATGAAGGCTGATGGCTGGGTGGTAGGATATCTGCAGACCCATCGTCCTCATTCATGCTAATCAATTCAATGGCAAGTGTACACTGAACCTTCAAGGCATTTTCCAGCGAGCCATTAGTTTTTCAGGCTTCAGGAAAAGAAGAAAACTGGATTTTGTCTGACTGGCTTCTATTAAGGGAAGGGCATGTCTGGTCCTTCTCATCACAGCATCTTTCTTTAGCTTTCCAAGAGCATCTAGTTTCATACAGCACTTTCCATCATGAGATTTCACCGGGATGTTACAAAAGATGTTGCTATTATTTTCACCTTTATATAACTGACCAAGGAAATTTAAGCATTGTGACTTTCTCACAGTCATTTGGTTAGCAATAGTAGATCTGCAAATAGATCTACACATATCTCTCTCTGTGTTTAAGAACTCATATAACGAAAATTACCTTGTTATATAGAGTAAATATGGATCAAATACACTTTGAAAAAAAGCTTTGTATATTTTTGACACACCTTTCAAAGATACACAAATTTAACATTCAGCAGCTCTGATGAGTATTTTGGTTATTGTATAGATGGGATTACATAGTATGAGGTCTGACAATGTCAGTGCTTCAGATGAAAACATTAATCAAGTGTGTCAGTAATATACAATTACCTGTAATTCTTGGTATGGTGTTTTTCTTTGGTGTTTCAACCAAAATGCAGTATTATTTTGTTATGAATTCAAAAAACTTGGAAAAAGTAATGCAGAAAGCACGTAGAGGCAGCATATCTTTTTCTTTAGCTTGAAGAAGAGGAGGCTGAGAGGAGACCTTATTGCTCTCTACAGCTACCTGAAAGGAGGTTGTAGTGAGGCTGCTGTTGGCCTCTTCTTCCTAGTAACTAATGACAGGACAAGAGAAAATGGCCACAAGTTGTGCCAGGAGAAGTTCAGATTAGATATTAGGAAGAAATTCTTTACTGAAAGAATCGTTAGGCATTGGAACAGGCTGCCTGGGGAAGTGGTGGAGTCACCATCCCTGGAGGTGTTCAAAAAACACGGTGCTTTGGGACATGGTCTAGCAGTCATGGAGGTGTTGGGTAGAAAGTTGTACTTGATGATCTTGGAGGTCTTTTCCAGGAAAAAACAAAATAAAACCCAACAAAACAAACAAACAAACAAAAAAACCACCAACAAATCTCTGTCCTGAAATTCTTGTTTGGTCAATAGAAGAGGAGGGTGAAATCTAGAAGAAAATTTACATGTCCCTTTATTTTTAGCTTAGTGTGTGGCAGATGTACTTCTAGCACTATATAAAGATGATTTTAAATGGTCGTTACATGGGCGAAGTTGTGCGCCAGTCTGTTGGTTCCATCTAGCTGTCTGCCAGGTTTTTGGTTCCAGTGACTGGCCTGAGGGAAGGGCTGGCCAGCTGCACTGGAGACAGGAGAGACAGAAGTAAGGCAAGTACAAAATAGCTCTGTCATACCCTGCCGTACATGTCTCTGTACGCCTCGGCAATCAGTAGCCGCTGAGAATTGCAGCGCTGCGTTAGGATATCAATCAACACATCTTTTTCACAGCCTGTAAAGGAAACACGACACGAGTCTAAATTAACAAGGTGGTGTTATTTAGTTGCATTTGTGATCGTTCACGTTTTGTTTGAGAATATTAATCTAATTTCTTGGAAAAAAAAATGGATTAATATCCTGCTGGTATTTACCAACATCAGTTATATTTACTATGCTTACGTACCTTTCACTTGCTGGTGGAATACCAGCAAAAATTGTCCTAGCCTGTTATTATCATCTGTATCACTGTATCTCTCAAGCTCAACGGATTTGAAAGCATCAATAAAACAGATAGAGGCTTTCATCTGTTCAGCTCTAGGCACACTAGGAGAATTTGTGGCTGAGCCTGGGAAGTCATACTCGTATGCCCTGTTGATATTGATTAAATTGTCATTTGAGGATTAAGGATCTCTTTTATGGGGATGACAAATTATGGTCAGACCATTTGTTGAAAAACTAAAAGATATATATTTTCAGAGGAACTATATAAAATAAGTTACAAAGGTTTAAAAAACAGAATATGGGCATTTTGTTGAAGGTTACCTAAGATCTTTTGCTTGATTGCTAGAGCATACTTCTAAGCTTCTGTGACAAAGCAGTATTTACTGCTTATGAAAAGGAAGATAATGATTAACATATTCTGAAAATTCCTTTATGATTTTATTTTTTTTCCATCTCAAAAATTGTCTTTTAGTAATTTCAGATGACTGAGCATTTTAATGACATTCCAGCATAAATGTATCTCAAAGTGTAAATCAATTGACTTCGTCACACTTGCAGCAGAAATATTCATTTGGACAGGAGCATCGGGGATCAGCTAGCATCTGAATGGAGTAGGGCAGTCTCTCCAGTTTCTGTTAGTCACTGGTATATAGGCAAATATCTATCTCACAGATATACCTTCTGAACCTATTACAGCTTTGATAGGCAGATCATATTATATCACCTGTGACTGACAGGTTCCATTTTGACAGAAATATAATTGGACACTGAATACATTTTTTTCTGTTTTGAAGTTGGCAGGGGAAGTCTGTATTTGCTCATTATACATAAGGTGTAGCTCTCTTTCTTCTGAATCATCTTGCCACACCACAAGGTCTTTTAGTAAGCCAGAGATTTAGTATCAGTCTGACTCATTCCCATTAAACTCACAAAATGAAAGTATTACTGAAACTCTGCACATAAGGATTTCTTTTTACTTTTCAGAAAATAAATATCACTGGGAACATTCACAGCCTATGTAGTCTCCACAGTACAAACTTAGAAGGATTCAGGAAATTCTGAAAAACAAAATAACTTAGTTAATTTCTGTAATACCACTGGTGTCAGTGGGACAATATATGTGACTGAACGTTCTCTCAAGAATGAATGTCATGTGCAGTCAGAGTGTCAGTGCCTGTAAAGGCCACAGAGACTTAAACTCCTCTGAAGCTGAACTTTTTATTTTGCCAATTGTCTTTGAAATCAGAACTTTGTGCCATGTACTTTTATAGGTACATTAAAAATGCACTTGTATTTACATTATTAAATGAAGAGAATAATCTCAGCATTGTCACGTTAGCAACACTGCATTAAAAAGTACTGTTTGAAGTTTAGGAAAATGTTTAAAACTTTCCATCTGTAGCCACCGTAATCAAAAAGATACTTCATGTTCCCCATGATCAATAATACTCCTTGTGGTTCATTCGACATTAAGTCTGAGTCTCCTCACACTTACATTAAAGAAACTGGAAATGAGAATGCAAGATTTGGTGCTGTACAACCTTGGAAAGGCCCAAGGGATATAAAAATTCTGATACAGAAAACAATTTTAATGCGAGGACGATGTTTGCGATACTAAAAAAAATAAAATAATATTCTGACCCTTTACAATACCAACAATGTTCAACAGGAAAACACAACAATATGAACAGAGAAAAATGCTCTAGTGAACAAGAAATATGTTTACATAGACTGAAAACAAAAATTGCTTCTGAGTGAAGGATAATAACATTTATTTTTATTTTGTGATGACTGATTAAAAGACTTAACAGTCACAGTCATTAGTTAATTGTTGAAGCTACAATTAAAAATCTTTCCATTGTCGGCCTTCATTGTAGTGAAATAACACAGAATTCTGTTTTCTTATTTTCTCAAGCTTTTTTTACTATAAGTGTTGGTACAGATGTTAGATTAGTCACCTCTTAGTTCCTGTAAATGCAAATACATGATTTATTTGGACATTGCCAGTGTGTCTTATTGTGATAACTTGAAGATATGTGACAGGTTGAGGCTGGACTGGCCACTAAATAAGTTACAGTTGCTCCCTATTAACCCCTCTCCCTTCCCAGAAGGGGAAGGGAAAGGGAGTAAGAGAGAGACTTTATGGGATGGAAAGTAAAACAAACAAAACACCTAAAAGAGCTTTAATGAAGCAGTAAGAATAAAAAGATAATATTAATAAGGAGATAATGAAATATATACAGCTATATATGAATCCAATATCAAACTGCCCCAGAGTACAGGCTGAACTCAGCAGCAGATGGGAACTGAATTCATGAACTTGGTTTGAGATCGAAGGCAGAGTCATGCTCAGATTCTGGCCATAGAAGAAGAGGGCTTGACACTTATGGTCCCTCAGCTTTATACTGTGTATGATGTAAATGGAATGGAATATTTTCTTGGTGAGGTCTGGGTCACCTGTTACTCCTCCCTGCAAGTGCAGCCTTCTTACTTACGACACTTTCAGCCCTCCAACGTACGCAGGATTTAACAGTGACCTTGGTTTCTATAGGAGCAAGTGTAAGCAAGAGGCTTTCTGCACACCAGTCCTTGGAAGTAACTGAACAGCAAGCATTAACACTGCTAGAAGCAGATGCTGTCTGCAGAAATATGCTGTTAACTTGGGAAAGTGCAGTCACTTGGGAGAGACTGAGCTGAAAAGTAAAATCACTAAATGAAGAACTGTTAGTGTTCTAGTGCAAACCAGGACAATTTATGAGCTTTCTGAAAAAAAGGTGTTAGAATTGGTCAGGGTACTCACTAATTCCCTGTAGGGCTCCTCCTAGCAACTGGGCATCCATAACGGGGTTAAAATCCGGCGCAGGAAATATTGTTCCTTGTGTCTGCTGAAAGAGAAAGCAGCCTTTAACTGTCATGTTTTACATTTATATCACTGCATATATAATTCTGGTGAAAATCAACTATCGTAGCATTAAATTGTCTTTGTTTCATGGGGAACAGGATGCAAGGTTTTGAATTTATGCAAGAGTACTCAAGCTATCAGTAAGCCCTAGGAACACCTTTTTCTGAAAATGTTATTTTATATTTCAAAGTTAATCTGTGGTATCCCTGACAGTCTTCAATATTTGTTTCTCATGGTATTTCTAATTTGAAAGGACTAGTGAGAAAATGATGAATGAGATACATAGGTTGCTCATATACCTACTAATTTTTTAAGGAAATGATGTTACTAATGAGATAACTTTCTGATATGCCGTGTAGAAGGCAACACCATTTTTGTAGTTACTTTATAACTGATAAAATTACTGTCAATTCATTCTCAGCAATACATATTTTTTCTTACTCTTTTTAAACATCTGTGAATAACAAACAGAACTGATGTACTCATTTTAATAGAATCATGAATCCACACATGTACATAAGAAAATAACAGGTAGAAAGCAACTTGGCTCTGTCACCTGGTTGTCCTGTTCAGTTCCTCTGAGGATTCTACCTGCTTTTCCAGGAGTACCAAGTATAAAGGTTTTCTTTCATGATCATTCCTGGTCTCTCAATACATTTCCTTAAAATGTCACTGTTAACTTGAAATTTACATCTCAAGGAAAATTGGGATCTCACTTTTCGCTTAATGTGTCTCTAGGGTGGGGGTCTGCAGATATTATCCTCAGAAATTGAGAGTTGATATCCTCATGACATCCTAGTTACTGACAATACGCATACTTCTTCAAATGTTCTTCACCAGAAGTTTCCTAGGCATGTGCCATTTGCAGCAGTGGAGTTCAAGTGCTGTTTGTCCAGGTGGTACCTGAGGCTCCATTTCCACCCCCCTTCCTAGCGGTCAGATAATGCTGACCTTAGTTCAGTCACAATTATCCGCAGCTCAGGAGACAGAAATGCTTGAGCTCTGTGGCTGGTCAGGTGAACAAACCACCCCAAAGCTCACTAATAAACAAAATCCCTACAGAAAGAAGTCCTAGAAGACACTGCTAGAATGCACAATCAAAAGTGTATGTTGACATATGCTAGGAGTTAGGAAAAAGTGAAATTTAGCTTTCTGGCTCTGTCATTCATGCTTCCTAAAATGTCTGAGACATAAAAAACTTGTCAATCTTGAGAGGAAAATGAAAATAAATCCAAAATCAACACATCATCAAGTATTATGTTTGAGTTGCCAAAACAAAAAAACATTTCATATGAACAGTAATAAACAATAGTATGTTGCAAACAAGTAACGGATAAGAGATTCAAAGACTTTGAGCCTGCACTTCAAAGCAAAGGCATAAAGCATAAGTATATCTGGCATTCAGTTCAAGTGCTCTCTGAACCTGTCACAGCCTTCACTGGTCAGAATGGTGGTGGTGGGGAGGAGAGGAAATGTAGGCATGGAGGAAATGCACACGCATGCATTATTTATTGAAATCTAATTTAAAATACCCATGCTGGCTCTTCATCTTTGCATCAGCCTTGAACAGGTTCAATTCCCATAAAGATTAGTTACCTGAAAGTATTTCCTTTCACACATTCTGGTTTGTGGTGTCACAAAATCAGTCACAAAGTCACTGATCTTTTCAGCATTTATTATACTTGCACTAAAATCAGAAGTAAGTCACTAATTTAGTGCTTTAAGGGTGGACTTAAGGAATAAAAATGGTTACAAATGTTTTTTGAAGTAGATATCACCTCTCAGTCAGAATGGAGGTAAGCGTTAGTAGTTTCTGAATATATATATTTATTCATGAAACAGTCAAAACAGAAAAAAGGGTTTTGCATGAATGCATATTTGCAAAAGCATAATGGAAGGATTGATCATATCAAACCCACTTTCAAATATACAGATTTTTAGCCTTGTAAATTTTTCATCAAAATCTCAACACAGCCCTTGTATCTTTTAGGCAAAATAATGTGTTTTTGAATATGGTCAATTCTCCCCCGGTTCAGCAGAGGTGCTGCAGACTTCTTTTTCTAAACTAGAAACTGTCTCATTACTGGAGGCTCACCATCAGTAGATTAAACCTGATCTGGTAGATGCCTATCTCCTAAACACTATCTAGTTAAAAACACAATGCTTTTAAGTGGGACCAAATTAAACATGAAGGTTCAAGTAAAAACTATTAGATGATACAGTAAAACAAAGCCTTTTTTTAATTAAAAAAAAAAACCTATTCCTTTTGTTTGTTTTTAAGCAAATTAAAATTTAATTAAAATTTTCTTTCAGTGTACACATTGTACTTGGTTTCGTCCTCCATTCCACAGAAGACATTTGACTCAGAGTGTTATTTTTGATGAAGATTTTCATATTTGGATTTTCAAAGTACTTTCTCAGCAAATCCAACATTCTGCCAGTGTTCGGACAACAGAAGAGTTGTCTGAATTGAGCTCTAGGATTTACAGTGTACATGCTATCAGGACCTTTGGCAGGAATTTCTATGTATGTCTCACTGCTGGCACAGGTCACAGATATTGCTGCAGTGTTGAGTACCTTGAAGAAAGTACTTTGCTGCTTTGCAGTGTTTAGACAGTCTAACCTTTAGGAAGATTTGTCCCATCACAAACTACATCAGTTTTATTCTGCAGCCTCCTTTGTAATTTTAAGTCTTCAGCAGGCCGGTGGCAGCTCCTCGTTCCTAGACTTACTCCAGCTGTTAGCACTGATTTTTTGAAATACGGGCACAGGGAGGTCTGGGCCAAACCTTTAGAGCGGAACTTTGGTAATTTGGGGTCTGAAGTCAGTGTGGTTACACAGCAGTAACCTACCACTTGTTGTGGGTTGTAACCTTTTTTTTTTTTTTTTTCGTTTGTTTGTTTGTGTTTTTTTTGTCATCCAGTTTCAAATAATTCTAAATAATTGGACAGGGAAATACTCGAGAGAGTGCAATGGAGAGCTACAGAGATGATTAAGGGACTGGAACATCTCTCTATGAGGAAAGGCTGAGAGCCCTGGGGCTGTTTAGCCTGGAGAAGAGAAGACTGAGAGGGAAGCTTATGAATGTTTACAAATATCTGCAGGGTGGGGGTCAAGTAGAAGGGGCCAGGCTCTTTTCAGTGGTACCCTGGGATAGGACAAGAGGTAATGGTAGTGAGGGGAAACACAGGAAGTTCCACGTCAACATGAGGAAAAACTTCTTCACTGTGAGAGTGACAGAGCCTGGACCAGGCTGCCCAGAGAGGTTGTGGAGTCTTCTTCTCTGGAGACTTTCAAGACCGGCCTGGATCTGTTCCTGTGTGGGCTGCCCTGGGTGATCCTGCTCTGGGAGCGGGCTGGACTCGATGATCTCCAGAGGTCCCTTCCAACCCCTACCATTCTGTGATTCTATGTTTCTGTGATTCTGTGAAAGAGATGGTGTAGTTTTAAGTTGTTGAGCAAGACTGAATACTTATAGCAATCTCCTGTACTGAGATATAAACCTGGAGGTTGTGGCAGGCATTTTGTTTTACAAAATTTTTTTAGAATCTTGTTATATTTTAGAAATTTGTGTGGTTACGTTCTTTTTCTCAACATTCCTCAAGAAAAATGGGGAAATATGTCAAAACAACACTCACATTGGGAAGGCAGGGGTTCTGCTTTCAAAACCTAGGGCCCAGTTTGCAAAATCATGTTCCCCCCAGATTACAGAGGGTTTGCATGCTAAATGAGCCCAGGAAATGCATAGATAGCAGCAGTGTTCATCCCTGCTCAAAGTGAGGGAGCAGAGCAGTAGGAGCATTTAGTAACTGAATAAAATTACAACAGATTGAATTTTGATCAGGGAGCAGGCGACTACATGGGAATAGCTTGTACCTTTCCATTATCTTTGGTTAGAGAATTTCTACTGCCTTGTTTTGAAGCAGAGAATTTTTAGGGTTGATTGAATGCCTGAGTGTAGTTACACGTACTGCTATTTCACTTCATTCATTCACTGAAGTCGGATACAACTGACCAATAAACGCCTACAAGGGAAGAAGGCTGAGAGGAGCTGGGTGAGGGCAGTGGGTGAATGAAGCGAAGGGAATAATGCAGGGTGCAAATGCCCACAGCTGTTGTGAAGATTGCTCAACACAAAGGGAACAAAAAGTGTGACATTTGTCTTGGATGAACAGCTATCAACAGCTGAGGGTATGAACTGCTGATGTAAATATCTATGCCTGCGTTCATTAAAAGGGTGTGAATGTCTCCCCGAGTTAGCTAGACCATCATGAGGGGAATGAATATGTGTCTCAGACTAACGCAAAGTACAAATATTAAACAACCAGCAAAATAATTTGGAAGGGAACAATGGGCTTCACCTGGCTTCAACCCACATATCCCTCCATGTGACTGGGGAACCCCATCTATGCTTTTATCAGAAGCCACCCTAGGTAGAAACAATGTAAAAAAACCACAACCTAATGTATTGATGTCACAGTAAACTGTGACAAAAATTAGTACAAAGCACGTTGTACACCTTGAGCACTCAACTGCTATAGAATAAAGACAAAAGAACTCAGGAGAACAGGATGAGCGGAACAGTGGCTCAAAGCAAGGAGGGGACACGAGGATTGAACTAATATCATCTTACCTTTTCTTAAGCAATAGCTTGAGGATTGAAGTTGTTATTGTTAAATTGTAATTCAGCACTTCTAGGATATAATTTAAAATGTCAAAAATTAAATTCCAGCCTTTTATCTACAGACTGAATAAGTTTCTTTGATTTGTAAAAAGCAGGCTCTTTTAAAGTTCAATGTTTCTGGTCAGAACTCTAAATGTTATTTCAGCTTTAGTCTGCTGAAATTGCTTTATAGGTGACACTTTTTAAAAAAGGAAAACTAAAATACCAAAATTCTCCTCTATGTCCTGAATCATTAAGCTGCTTTAAGACCTACTCCAACTTATATTAAAGAGTAAGGGACTACTCTTTTTTTTTGTTTGTTTACATTTTTCATTGTCCAGAAGGCAGGCAGATCAGGCTTTATTGCTTTCTCTGACACTGGGTTTAATGTATCTGAATTACCCTCTGCAGGAAAGTCTCATTTTAATTATTTATCTGTAACCAGCTACTGTGTACATAATACTGAAATTCAGGCCAGTGTTCTCTCTCCACACTAAACCCAAGTATGCTCTGTGTCTGCCTTCTTCAAATAAAAGTGATTCAGAGGTTCACTGGAGTAAAAAATAACTAATTGACATAGGTGCTGAAATACAAAACTGCTAAAGTAAGGAAGGTGGCAAGACAAGGGGGAATAAAAGATCTAAGATTCATGTTCCCATCAACTTTGTAATCTTGAATTTCACACTTAAAATGAACATTATGTTGCTGTTTGCTGTGAGCAGAAATTACACTTCATGGTAAAGCTAAATCCACAGCAGTGTTGTGGTTGTCTCGGTGTCTTGGAAGAGTTAGGTGTATGTTCACCGAATATCATTTCTCTAAATACAATGCTCTCCAACCCACCCACCCAAGTAAAACAAAACTGATTCAGAAGTAGCAGAAATCTTTTTGAAAGTTGAGAACAGGAGGGACATTTTTAGATGACTTAACATTCTTAGTGCTAGGACTTTATCCAGATCTCATGGTTAGTGTTGCTGGAGGTCTTTTTATAGATTTCAGGGAACTTTGGGTTATGCTCTTAGCGAGCAAAACTGTTTTACATCTTGCTGATGAAAGCAAAGAGAGCTTGTTGGTGTACCATGGAGAATCTCCAAGGTGGTTAACAGGCTGGCACATTTGCCCTGTGAGGAGAAACTAAGGGAACTGGACTTTGGAGGGACCCACCAGCTGCTCTGCGGTACCCACTGAAAGAGCATGAAGAGCATGAGGCTAGGCTGTGTAATGAGATGCATGAAGACTGAAAGGCAACAGTTAGACAGCAAAGCAGGGAACTTCTGGCTGGATGTGCAGCCAGACATTTTTTACTCTAAGGGTAACCAACTAGTAGAAGTTGCCTGAAGAAGTTGTGGAGTCTCCATCCTGAGAGGGTTTAGAAATTGAACTGGGCAAATCTCTAATGACCTTAATCTGAATTCAGTGTTGAACCTCTTTTGTTAAGGAGGCTGGGCTAGATGACCTAACAACCCTCAATTCAATGTAATCATTCTGCAATTTTTTTTCAAAGCCAAAAATCAACAGGAATTTCTCCAAAAACATTTTAAAACCAAGTAAACATTATCAAACACCCGCTGGTCTCAGCGACATAGGATTGAGTGATACAGAAACTTGCATTGTATTCTGGGGGTCAGCCCTGTAGGGTGTACACCAATTCCAGACATATACTTTGAAGAATTCAGAATGTTTTTCAGGATCAGACCTTTGTGTCAGTTATTCCTGGTGTCCACTGTAGATATTGTGATGATTTGAGTTATCACGCTGGTAAGAATTTTGTACACTGTTGTTATAAAACCACTCTGAACTTCATGTGCAATTTTCTGCACTTTCACTTCCCAAAAGGGGAACTAGTGATCACAGAGCCTAAGGCAGTCGATCATTAAGAGTGACAGACTTTGACATGTGCACAGAAAATAAAGTCGTTTTTTATGGATATTAAGTGAGCCTAACTGTAATGTTTATATGGAAGCTACAGCCAGCCAGTTAACTTTACCAGTCATAAATCAATCCCATTAGATTCCTTCCTTAAATGGGATTTATTTATAATAATCTAGGGTGGGTCCCATAGTAAATAAGGTGTTCACTCTCTCACCACTATTGGAATGCACTTACACCATTCCAAATGAACATTGGCATGTATTGAAACTACAGAGTTCAAATTCTAAGCATCTGGAAGCAGATAGGTCAGAGTCAGTGCAGCCAGCTCAGCTCATTATTCAGCTCTCTCGTGGTAAATATAGTAATTAAAAAAAAAAAAAAAAAAAAGGAGGGGATATCTAAATATTGCCTTAAGGATCTAAAAAAGCATAAAGAAATATGGGATAGTCCCCAGTTGGTGCAAATGTACATAACTTTGTCGACGTCAGTAAAGTTTTTTTTTACACAGATGATGATTAAACTTAGCTTATCACCTAATTCCTCTTTTACCCAGATAGCCTTCAAATGTCCTCATTACTAATAGACTGCATGCTCCCACGATCTTCACAATGAATCTTGTGAAAACCCCTGCAGATTTCTGTGGCTCTTTTCAGATTTGCCTAGCATTCATTAGGTACAGTGGACAGGATACAGTGACATAAAATTTTCCTTAAAGTTGTCTGCACTCAGAAATATCCATCCTCACAAGTGCTACATAGGTGTTTCGCTGGCCAAACAATGTTTGGTTACTCAGCTTGGGTGCAAGAATGTGGATTTTGTGGATATTAGGATGGTATGTTGTTTTGGAATACATTGTTTTGTGATGAAAGTTGCTCTGTGAGCCCTGCACCTGGTAACAACTGGTTTCTTCCAAATGCTTTTGACTCTATTCCTACTTGCTTTCTTCAGCCACAACAGCAGCAGTTAATTTCCCTTCCTTGTTCCTTGAATCTCTATCTCCATTCACAATCCATCAGGTCCTTTCCCAGTCAACCGCTGGCTAAGTGAAAGACGGTTTGTCCCGTGACTGAGCCCAGAGTGTACATGCACTGCTGGGCTAATGCTAGCCCACTAGAATAAGAGACTGTTGAGTTTAGTCTGCAGTATTTTTTTAACTAGAAAAAGAACCTGGTTCCCTTGCCTCCACTGAGCAGTGTTTTCACAGAACTTCAGAAGAGATTGCCCTTTGCCAAATATGACAGAAATTCACTATCAACTTCAGAGTTACTGGTAGAGGCAGATGAATGGACAAATGCAGCCAAATTTTCTGAAGAAGCCGGGGAAGCAATGCCTGGTATGATCACTGGAAGAACGTGAAGAGATTTCAAAGACTGTTTCAATGTTGATGTCTCATTCCAGCATCCTTTAATCACCCACCCACCATTTTGCTGTGGCACTCCTTGCAAGCATAGCATTCAGCATGGCAAGGCCTTCTGCATTATAAAGAAAATGCCTTTGAAGAGCAGCTGAGGAAAGTTATTTCGGAGTGCAGTTTGGCCTTTTTATGTGTTAGTTTAGACCAGATGCACCAAAATGTAAGGCAAGCAAAATTTCAGAGATGATTGAGTGTTTTTTTACTTTAAGGGTTTTATTTCTCTTTCTGATGTGAAGATACTTTCATCTACAAAACCACAGATCTATTTCCACAGAGGTGGTCCAGGCAGACCATTGCATACCTCTGTGTGTTTGCACATGTGGATTTTTTTTGAAAGGAAGTGATTCCAAAACAGCTGTGCAGATGCAACATGTCTGTGTGGTGTTAGTGGAATGAATCAAAACAATAAAAAGATTGGAAAGGGGCTGTAAAATTTGTAATAAGTCTGAAAAGTGATACCTGCACTCTGCCTTCTGAGTGAGAGCAAGGAAGTTACAGCTTTTCCTGACCAAAGCCAGAAGCAATTCAACAAGACTAACAGTAAAAACTGAGGCTGCTTTTATCAAATTATGAGGTGTAAAGTTCAGGCAATTCAGTCTTGTGATGCAAAAAGCAATCCAAAGTATGAACAACCTTCTAATAATATTTGTTCAGTAAGTCATTCTGCTGATAACAAACAATCAAAGTCAGACTCCTGAGTGTGAATGTTTCCCATAGGGAATGTCTACTAAAATAAAATTCTTGCTTTATTAGCTAACTACTTGCTACAAGCTAGCTATACTCTTGCAAAAATATCCCTTGTGTGCAACATCATTAAATAAAAAATTCAGGAGTGTTTTGATTTACCGTGAGTTTATTGTATGGGTTACACTTCATGTGAATAATATATGATACAGAAGGAGTACTTTTAAACATGATTTTTTTTTTCTCCAAAGCCTCTCATTTTTCCCTGTATATGTGTTTTAGAAAGGTCACAGATTCATCTTATCTAATTTCTGGTATTTTTACCTGTGTGGTTCCACGGGGAGCCATTTTTTGTATGTAATCTCTGACAATGATGTCTCCCTGCATTGCTGTATCTGGAAGAACTGCTCCTATTAACATTTCATGCATTTCATTCTTGATCTTGGGGCACTCCATCCTATTCAGTGGTTCATATATGACATATGTAATTACTAATATGGATAACACAAAATATAAAGGAGATAATCCGAAGGAACCAGGTAAATTTTGAAAGTAATACTTCCAATTATTTTTTCATTTTTCTTATGCTTCTGAATTAATGGTATATTAATGTTTTGAAAAATATCTCTAAGTATAAAGTGTACTTTTAAGACTTGTTCTCTTTCAGTTTGTGTTTAAGAAGAGTAGAAAATAAATTAATTTGACAATCTCACCAATTAGTCCTAAAACCTACTTTCTTGCTCGTGGTTTGATAGAGTGATTTTTCTGCTGTTTTGTTTTAGGGTCTCATTTAAGAAAGCTGCCACTGCTCCATGATCAGCTTTATCTTGAAGAACCAGCAGACATCCAGGAGAGGATGTCTGAGTGGGTTTTGCACTACATGCCCTCATTCTGTCTGGAAGCCTCAACAAAGAGTTCTGCTCCACTGGCTAGAAACTGGTGAGTGAGTCCTGATTTGTCTCCCTTCCCATCCCACAACACATGGAAATGGGAATGAAGAATAAAAATGTACCCAACCAGAGAATCTGTCACAATACTTTTCAGACAAAGCGTGTAATCAGGTTTTGATGTCTTTCCTGAGACTGATATGCACCCTGTTGTCTAGAGCTGTTTCTCTGCTCCCTTACTTGCAATCATGAAAAAAAAAAAAGGCTAATCAGTGTGTCTTTCTATGTTTAGAAGCAGAGGGAATAGAAAGATGGTATTCACACCATTTATTTTAGAATCTTTTAGTGCAATTCAGAGATCAAAATTAGGAACTTTAAGTTCCCTCTCTGCTCGAGCAGTCCTGAAGGCTGACTAATGCAGAATGATTACATGAAATGAAGCCTAAAATAGCTATTGTAAACTCCCACAGTTAAGCATTAATATGTATTCTAGTAAATTTTTAAAAAACATACTATTAGACTGTTGCAATATTATTACAAATATCATAATTACTAATTGTAATGACTTAAATGCAGAAGAATTTATTCTATAAGCCTTTTTATAATGTACTACCAGTAATATCAGGCAACATACTATATTCAGATGCAATTGGTCTCAATAAATCTGTAGAAGAAAAGAAACTGAACTTCCTGACTTCTCCAACTGAAATGGATCTACTAGCTTTGTCAAATTACATTATTCTTCCAGTCTTCTTTTAATGATCAGGAGTAGATTAATAACATAATAATTAAAAGAGAAAATAAGAAACAAAGAATAAAATCCCTTGTCAGTTCTTAACTGGTCTAGTAAAGAACCCAAGATCCCAAAATGCACAAAACCAAACACATTAGTCAAACCCCTTCAATACCTGTTACTTTAGGAAAATAAACAAACAAACAACAACAACAGAAAAGGTAATTTTATAAGAAGAAATACTTTAGTAATGAGAATAATTAGTACAATTATACTTTTAAGTAAAATAAGTAAGGAAACAAATGACCATCCTTTAGAAAAGGTTTCCCAGAGAGGTGGCAGAAGCCTCCTTCCTTGAAACATTCGAAGTCAGGCTGGACAGGGCTCTGAGCAACCTGCTCTAGTTAAAGATGTCCCCGCTTTCTGCAGGGGGTTGGACTGGATGACCTTTCAAGGTTCCTTCCAACCCACACCATTCTAAAATATAAAATATATACATATATATAGTGAGCTGTAAATTTACTGGGAATGCACATGCAAAAAGAATTTGAGGTCAATGAATCATTATTCCTATTAATAATAATTAAAAGAATATGAAAATCCTTAGCGAACGTAATTGTCAGTATGCCAGGTGCAGAAAGCAATTTCATATTTTGCTGCCATAAAGCTGTCAGTGGCTTTCAGAATGGAGATTTAAAACTGCAGTATGAACTTTTATTTTCTTAAAGAATGCTAATGAAACCATTTAATATATTTCTACAGTTTATTGATAGGGAACAATAATTGATAGCTTTGCCTGTGTTACGGCCCTTGGAGAGGTACCATTTCTTCAGTTTATCTTTCACATTGTGAGCAAAGCCAGATCTTTATAAATGATAAAGCTGTTCAGTTACTTTGTACAGTTACAGACCGTCCTGTGAAATTAGTGCCATGAAGTGGTATCTTCTGAACAGCTCACATTTTTATTTTTAATACAATTAGGTGATAGCATGCAAAGTTGTGTCTTGTGTAACAGGTAAGAGCAAGTATAGAAAACCCAGAGTCTCACAAAGAGATAATATAGATAATTTTTTCTTGAAAGGTCTAAATTTTACGACAGGAACTGATCATTCTTTATATCTTAATTTTCATTTTAAACACTTCATATATACTGCACCTAACCCCCAAATCAGACCCAAATCACAAATAAATGAACTTCACCTAAGATTAATTTCTACCAGTGCAGGGAAATGGGTCTCAGCATGACAACAACACAAGAGCGATGTGAATTTTCCAAAGATTTCAGAGAACAGATCATTATACTCACATAATCTCCGCAGAACATTCTGAGTCTTTTTTAAGTCTTCAAGTTCTTTAGAGATGAAAATAGCAGCTTTCTTCAATAAAACTAACAGTTCAGTAAACTAAACTATTATAGTTAACTTTTATGCTGTTTTGAAGAACTGAGAGAAACCATCCAATCAAACTGGTACCAAGTACATCAGGCTCCAAGGTAACAATGAAGTAGGAACACTTCTTAGTACTGTATGTCCTTGGGTTTTATGTATTCGCTGTGTACTTAGTCATTAATCATATGTGAATAAGCATGATTATAACGTAAGTAAACAAAGTCATTAGCACGACACCCCCTGTTCTGCTGTGTTGATTTTAAGAGTCAAAATTCAGCTAGTCACAGAATGAAATGCTCACCTACAGAAAGTGCTTGTGTTAATGATTTACTTTTCAGATTGCGTCTGCTCTAGTTCCTTTTTTCCTTGTGCTGAAATGGCTCCACTCATCACTTGTTCCAATAACTACTGGCACCTGGCATGCATAGGAAGAGGCTTTATAGCCCTTACGTGTTACCTGGAGTACGAGGGCAGATCTTTGGGCCTCAGCGGAACCGTGTAGATGAGGGTCTTACTTTTTGCACAAGTTAAAACTTGCAAAATCCTGCAAAGAGCTGATCAAAAATCTTGTATCATTGCTCTATTTGAAGACTTATACAGAATCTGAACTATCCAATTGACAGCAAAACCACTCTTTTCATAGTTAACATCATGGGTTTTTTTATGTTAACTTTTCTTGGTTTTCTTAATGTGTCCATCACATTTGTAGTACTTATTAAAAGCTGGATTTTTTTTTTTGCCTTGAAATTTAGAAATACTTTGGAAAGAATGAAAAAAAACAACCTTTATGTGTAGCCTTAATATCTTAACAACTCTTGTAATCATTAAAAACTATCACTGGGCTTGTATGAACTCAGCAGTATTGATGTGTGTACAAGTTCCTGCATGTCAGCCTGTGTTAGGCATAAGGACTACACGTGTGTCCTTAGAAATAGTTGGAAGAGTTTCACAGAAAAGTGGAACATGGGTTTTGGCTTAGCATGTCTTTGCTTTCTCTTTTTTTCTTCAGGGCTTAAATAGATATTTTTCTTTATTATAACTGTATATAACTCTGTATCTCAAGTGCTCTTTGAGGATGGCTGGGGAATATAGTTGCACTGTACAGCTAAGCAGTGTGATCCATAAAGAATCTGGTGTGGCCGGCTGGAAGGTGGCACACACGAGGTGCTTATACCTAGAGTAGGATCCAGTCTCTTGATGATACATATTTTAAAGCAGTGGTAAGAATATGAGAACATTCTAAGCCTCTCTTTTTCAGGCTCTAATTTTACATGCATTTCCTTGCGGTGATTAAAATGTAATACAGTTAATCTTCAGTATAACACCAAATGAATTAGGTTTACAGGATTACAGTAATGTTTGAGTCTGCTTGTGTCAAAACCTTCAGTGCTGAGGAACCATGAGGTTCATGAGTAGACAAAAATTGTTCTGTGAAATACTAATACCTGGGAAAAGCACTTACCTGATTACTGAACTAGATTCTGGTTTTAATGAACCTTTCTGAGAAAAGCCATGAGAGATTCTAAAGAAAATGGGAGAGAAAGTGTACAACAGAAGAGGAGATTTCAACCTCATTTTCCCTGTGAATGTCCTTTGGCTGTCCTTTCCTGCCATCTCCCCTCCAAGGCAAGTGGCAGGGCTTACAAGGAAATGCAAAATATATTTGTCCATGTAATGCTCAGCAAAATGAATCCAGTGTTTGTGTAACATGTTGAACCTAATCTCACCTTTACATTTTCTTCAAGACTTGGTAGGTCAGGGATGTGAATAATTTCTAGGGGAGGAGTTTATCGCGTCTTTTCTGTTTCTCCCTCTAATCTTCACAATTCTCAGATATAGGGTGAGATTTTTATTACTGTTCTGGGCACCTAGATGATTTCCTTCCTCTTTTTCTTGGGGAAAAAAAAATAAAAAATCCTGTTTCTGTTCCTTCTTCATTTTCTCCTCTCTCTGTTACCTGTTTTTCCTTTTTGGAGAGACTCAGTTATGTTCTGTAGGAGCAAGGACAGTTCTGTTCCTCTTCTTCAGGTCCTTCCAGACAATGGAATTTCTCAGGTTCTTCCTGAAACTTCCCCTGTCCTACTCATTGATGTGCTTAGGCTTAGACACTGCAACTGATTATTTTTTCCATGTTGTTCTAATGGAAATCTTTAGTAAAATAATGAGACATGATAAATTCCTAATTAGAGATCCACATACTTCTAAAAAAGCATGATTTAATTGAAGTGAGAAGTGAAAAATATTTAATATTCAATTATTTTATTTGTTTTCCCTTAAAATTAGGTTCTAGGATATCAGTTACATATAAATTACAACCAAAATTCACATTATTCATATAATAAGCTTCAGGTTTTGCTCTGGAGTCTCTTCAGATAATCAAAAAGTGAACACTAAGGAACACATTTGTGCTGCTCTTTTTGTCCAATATTCCTGCAGTGACAAGCAGTAATGTGTTAAAAGCATGGTACTTTTCACCCTGTGCTACTGATCATGCTGTTTATGTGGTGGAAAGAAAATCTGAGTATAACCAGAGCTCGCAGAATTGCTAGACCTCACTGTGGTAAAGACTGCATGAGCATGCAAGAGAGGTCAAGAAGAAGTGGTGGAATGGTAGCCTATAGCTCTAGTGTAATAGTGTCAGTCCTGGGAATTACACTCACTGTAGGAACTTGGAATTGTGTAGAATCTTACTCACCATGATTTAATCAAGTACTTGGTGGTAAATACCTTAATTGCTGTAGGATCTATGAGTCAAATTTAACTTTCGCAACTCCAAAATGTGTACTTACATTACAAAAGAAATTGGAACACTTATCTACCTGTCAATTCCCCTTGGGGTTGCCAGGGCCAAGTTCTGCCCTTTCCTGAGAAGAGCTCTGAGCAAGATATATGCATGCAGGAGGCAACACCAAATAGTGTAAGGACTGTGTAGCTGCTAATCTGCACCTTGGAAGGGCAACAACCTTGTGTTGTCTCTCTCTTTAGGAGAGAGACAGCAATAGAAAACTGACCACATGAAGTGATGGAAGCTTTAAAAAAAAGACTAGAGTTTGAATGAGACAGTGGGTAATGAAAGATGTAGTGGGTATAGCTTTCTAGAAACAGCAGAAGCATCACTAGTGAGTGTAAAATTCTATTGTGTCAGTAGAATTTAGAATTGCAGTTTCTGGTGGTTCGCATGTAGAAGAAGGTGAAAAAGTCTTGGTCCTGCAGAGCACCTCTTAGTCCTGAGTGTCACTGATACAGATACTGGGAAACTATGACAGGCTTGCACTAATGTTTTTGCCTTTCTGGAATTGCCCTGGCTTAGAGTCCCACACTGTAAAGTACTCCTAAATAGTATCATACGTACAGGGAGGTGGCAGTTACCCAGGATTAGCAACAGCTAATAGATTATTTGATTAATAGATTAATAGATTATTTGTTCAAATATTTGCATAATGGCCACACAAACCAAACCAGTGACACACTCATGGCAAAGCTGTAATCCTCCAAATGACCAATTTAGCACTATCAGAGATGCCTTCATTTTTAAGTATCGGTTGATATATTATTTAACGCTAGAGGAGGTTCAGAACACCTTTTAATTTCTCCAAGTGTTTAACATTTCCCACAAAAAAAAAATCGCAGGCTTTTTCCACAATAAAAACTATAAAGCCCTTCGGTGCACATTTCATGATATCCTTTTGTGATACCACAAGCTGTGAGATGGCTGCAAGCCTCCCAAGCTGTGGGGTAGAGCTAACCCCATTGCAGCCACCACTCGTGCTTTTGGCACCCCAGAGGGAGCTGCTGAAAGTGGAGGTCCAATGGATCTCTCTTTCCTCTTCCCTTTTCCTTCTTCCCAGCTTGCTGTGCCAATATAGAGATAAGGCCAGCAATCTCAGGTGAGGTGCTACAGGGAAGGTTTATTTGGAAGGATTAGGGATCACAGCAGCAGCTTCTTAGGCAGTATTACTTCTCTGAGGCAGATGTGCTCTCTAGCACCTCTGGTCATCCTGGTCCCCTGTTTATCCGTACCGTGTGGGTACCCATTTAAACTAGATAGAAGGGCTAGAGGAGCAAAACATGCTCAACTTTTATTCCATTATCAGTCTGGGGTGTGATAAGGGTGCTTGCCCCTGCCTAAGAGCTGGGGATGGCCGCGACAATTTGAGAGACATGATAATGTCTGTAGGAACTTTTGAGACTATTAACATCTCAAACCTTGTGCGGTGATAAGATCTGAACGGAGAGTAAGCAATAGTCTGGAGGAAGGAGGTGTCAATGGCTCCCAATGGCCCTCGATGGCCCTGTCATCCTCCCCTGGCTCCTTGCAGATAAGTTCACAAAAGGAAGAGAGAAGTGCTTTTCCCTGCCTTAACTTCTTCTCTAACCACGGTGACTGCACCAAGGGGCACCGCACCAGAAGGGGCTCACGCGAATTAGCACCGCATGTCTACGCCTCCTCTGTAAACTGGGGATGGCACCCGGATCCCAGGTGTAAAAAGGGACAGTGATATATGGATCTGGTTGCATCCACCACCGAAGAACTCCAGATTTGGACTGATCCCGTGAGACGTCGCTGGATCCCAGGGTGGTGATACCTGAATCCCAGGGTGGTGATATCTTACTTACTTGTCTCTACCACTTTTTCCCGCCCTTTCTTTTCCTCTTGCTATTCAGCCCTTCTCCTTCTTGACACCTAGTTGTGCCTTAAGGTAATTGGTAAGAAAATAACGCCTACACCGAGACACCTTTAACCGCAGCGTTTATTGCCTGTTCTTAGGGAAAGCCAACAAATTGGTTTGCATTTTTCCTCCGAGTCATTGTCGTGACTGCCGTGCAGGGACAGCTTCTTCTTTCATCTCAAAAAGATCTTTTGCCACAGTACAGGACTAGCCATGTGAAGCTGGGAAGGGTAAGCAACTGAAGGAAAGTGAATGAACTGAAAAGTGTCTCTAGATTTCTATGACCTATGAACCCAGAGACGATCTAGATGACTTCTCTTGGGATTGTTCTTTTTTAGTTTGTCTAAAAAAGAACACTCTTTCCGCATATCAAAAGAACAGCCCCCTGATTTAAGAGACAGTAGTAGAATTAATGACGAATAATAACGTAAAGAAATTTCACACATAAAATTAATTTGCTCTGTGAGAGATAGTTGAAGTCTTTTTGAGTGCAATGAAAATATGGGTGAATTCTGGCAGTCTGTGTGCAGTAGATTTCAGTTGTGGTGGATGAGATCCACACCCTCCCCCCATCCCCCCTCTTTGACTGATGAAATATTTTACACACACGCACCCCAGATGATCCCTCAGTGGTTTTCTTTCTACTCTCTCCTCTCAAATATGCAAGCTTCATTTGACCTACTGTTGGGCAAGGAAGGGTGAACATGAACATATAGAGTTGGTTCTTATCACTTGGTGTGGGGAACTGCTTGGAGCATGCGCTTCTCAACAAGAAGTGTTGGCTGCTTCCCATTGAAGATTTTTTTTTTGGTTGGTTGGTTTTTTTTTTTATATATCATTTAGATAATTTCTTAGATGTGTTTTCCTATTTTCATGCTGTATGCTTCTGGAAAATCATTCCTGATTGATGGTACAGTGCCTGTATTTGTGGGTAATGTGTGTTCTAAGGGTGTGAAAACTCTTTTGACAAATTTATATTTAATAATATAAGCAGTTGATGTGAATTCATTTTAAGGAAGGTTTCTCACTCTTTGGACCTCACTTCTACTGACAAGTTTACATGTGTTTGTAAAATTTCTGTAACTTTTCCCGAACCTCGAGACAGTATTAAAGCAAACATCCATACGCCTGTGGTATTTTTAACACCCGTGTTCATTAACTCAATGAACTCCACATTTCCATTCTCAAAGCTTTGTAGCCAAATTAAAAATCTAAAAGCATTTTATCAGAACTTCTGACACTTTTGGAATGGTTGCATTTAAATCACCGTGGATGCATTTTCTAAAGTTTCACAGTTTCAATATAGAATTGGAATGAATGCAATAAAACCCAACTGAACAACAAAACTGATGACAGTGGCTTAGTACTGCAACGAAAATTACAGTAAACCATATTTTTCTCTAACTACCATGGAAGAAATTTTTCACTATAATAAAACTTCTCAATTATTTGCTTACAAAAAAGGACAAGGAGGCAGCCAAGCATAATTCGTAGTGTTAGCATGCAATTTTAATGACGATGTGTAAATGCCAATAGGAAGAATATCCGACCTTAGCATTATCTCCCTACAGACATTTAACTTTCTTTATGTGTGCCTTTCTGGGGAGAAGATTGTCTATTCCAAACAAGCAAAATACATATCTTGAGTGTCTGTTATTACCATGGTAAGTGATAATTGGTATGAAGAATTATTTCACTTATAAACCAAACTGATTTTTATCCTTGTTTACAGAAAATGTTTTGTTTACAGATGTTAGTTTAGAATGTTTAGTCATGGATAGCATAGTAAGCTGTGCAATACAGGTTGAGGGAAATGTAACTGTAATTATTTTTAAACCTTGAGATACAATATGTATTTGTCAAACAAATGAATAGCACTTATATTGCCGTGAATGTTGAGTACACAAAAAAAACATTCTGCTTTGTCTAATTTATTATTTCTTTATCTGGAAGCGGGCTTTTTTTTTTTTTCCTTTATTCTTTTGGTAGTTTGCATCTAATCCTGTTTCCCTTGTTTATCTCTCAAGTATTGTATTTCCCAATATTACAGTAAAAGCAAGCTAAAGATTTATGAGTGCAAAGGATAGGCATTCAAATGAGCAAATTAAAGGCCAGGTCCTTTCACAACCATAGTTATTTACAAGTTGTATCTCATGCTGAGCTGTATTCTGCACGTTTTATCACCACTTAGTAAATTATCCTGAAATTTGGGAAGGTTTTTATCAACTGCAGACTGTGTTAAGTATGAAACTTAAAGGATCATTTGCTTGAGTAAAAGCTGTGTGATTAACTTTGTAATTCCCTTTTTCTACCAGTATCTCGCTTCAGAGAAGTATCTACTAACCATTCATGTCTGTAGTAAATTATACTCAATGATTATCTTTAACATTTGATTTATGGTATGCTGTCCCCAGAAAACTAATATAATTTTCTTATTTTCCAAATGAAGTGAATAGTGATTAAATGATTTGTCTAATGCCACCTAGGAAGCTGGTAGTAGAGCTGATAGCAGGTGTCAAGGCTTCCAGACCTTTTAGTTAAACCCCTCTCCTATGATTAGCACAGATTCTCATTTACAGGAAGACTCTCAGAAAGTGTGGTCTAGTGAAAGAATCCCGTGTGGCAATAGGTTGACTGAAAGAAATCACATGAAGGCTGCCTCAGGGATGTGAGATGAATGATCAGGCAGAAATACCACATAGTCTAGCTGGTGTAAACTAGACTAGCTTTGGTTTATTTCTGAGTGGGAGGGATTGTTAATTTAGGCTGAACAGAGCACCAACAGCTCTGTACTCCTTTTGGGACACACTGTTGTACATACCTACTGTGTGGGTGCTATGTTGGGGATGCTCTGTTGTGTGATATGTCCAGCTTTCTTGCTTTTTTCCTGTCTAGCCATGCTTCAAATGATTGTCTACTGTCCATCTGAGATATGTGCATGTTTATGCTTAATTCCTATGGTAGCATTCTGAATTACTCCTCGTGTATACTAATGGAAAGTATACATGTAAAGTTCTCAAAAATGCAAATGCCAAGGAAACTGAAATGAACTATATTGTGAACAAGTAGATGAAAACCCATGCACAGGAATTTAAAAAGAAGTTTAGTAAACAGAGCTTTACTTTAAGGCATAAGGAACCCTTGCAATGGTCCATATAAAAAAAGGCATCACGTGTGCTTCCTTCATCCTCAAAATGTATGAAAAAATGTTCTTTTATCTTTGTCCTAGGACTTCTTCTCTTAGCAATTTCCCCGTAGTCGTTTTTCTTTGATAGCTCAGATGGCTAAAAGAATTAGCATTTATAAGAAAAAACCTAGGCTTTAAATATATTTACCATAGGAAGGAAATATTTGTATCAACTGAGAGAGATTTCTGCTGACCTAGAAAAACTGTCTGTAGGCCAGCACTGTATGAGCCATTTCTTTATTTTGACTCTTTAATGAATGTTAGGCTGTTCAAAGGGTGGTCAGGCAGCAGAATTAGAGTTTATTTACGCCTGAGGCAATGTAAACCTACAGAATATAGTGATATAATATTATACAACATACATATCATATAATCAGGAAGTTACATGGTGAGGCAGTGGAAGTACAGATGAGTGGAAATGAGTCTTTCTAGGAGCTGTTTTCTTATGCTTAAACAGAATTGTGCTGAATGCTACTTACAACATTCACCCAGATGATTTGCACAATGTTCCAAAATGCTTTATTTTATGAAATTCAAGAAAATCCACTTCTGCTAGAGAGCCTTAGCAGAGGAAAAAGGCTTTCCTTTGAGAAAATATACATAGAAAGGAAAAAAAGGAAGGTGCCATAAAACACATAATTGTCCAAGCAGTGAGGTTCCTAACCCTGCTGCCTAAAATATTGTAAAATGAAAAGGAAACAGTCACCAAATTTCTTCACTAGTAACTTGTGTAGATGGCAGCAATGTTTCCTAGCATTCTTAGTACAGTGGTGTTCCAGTTTAATATGGGTCTCTGGAAATACAGCTATATAAGGATGAACTCTTCTGATTAACACAGTATTTTTTTATTATCTTGATTAGTTCCTTAGTTTTGTGTCAGATAAATCATATAGACATGTGATTTATCCAAAACCAGTTTAAAAATAAATCGTATAATTATACATCTAGAATTTACTGCAATCACTTCAGGAATTTGATATGCTTTATGAAGGACATTTAAGGATTACTTTATTTATACAATTAAGTGCCCACTACGCTCGCATAGACAGCACATTCCTTTTTAAATGAAATGTGTATAAATAAAATAGGAGATATTGTGAATTTGGGCAATTTGTTAAGCCTGGCTGTGTTTGGAAGATGTAGCTGTAACTTTCTACATTGATGCCTGGTTTAAATATTTTAAGTCTCGTCATGTGTTGTATGTTTATACCAAACCCAGCATATACAATGAATCAGTGGTTGTAGAGCACTGATTTACACAGATGCTTGTAGAAAGCATAATGTATGTATGATCTCTTGAATGCTAGGCTGTCAAATTACAGTGCTGTTTCCATTATGCAAGCACTTGATCTTGCCGAGGATGGAACTATTCTCTTCTGCATGCTAGTACTGGTAATGGATCCTGCTCCTCTCCCATGCAAGCTCTCAGGGAGAAGCAAAGTGGCTGTGTGTGGGTGGGGCAACTACAGATGTCATCTTTTCTTTCTTGCAAGGAACTTTTCTGTTGTAATAACATGCTTAAATCCATTCTCTTGACATAAAGACTGAGAAATACAATTAGCAAGTTGTTTACAGCAGAGCTGCGACTGCCATGACAAGCATTATTGATAGAGTGAATCAACTTCTCTGAGAATTGTTTTCCAAAGATGGGTTTAATAACGGTTTGATATGATGCTGTAGCTTAGCCTTGATTAGGTACAATGTAAGGCTCAATATTATTGCTTCATTGTCAAATTACTTCACATAAAAGTGACATGATATTTTGCCTACATTATTCCAGACAGTTAAGTCTGTTCTTATCACGTTTAACCCTGAGTGGTTCCGCTAGCCTTGGAGCCTAGAAGCTGCTTGAAGCTAAGCACTGTTGAAATTTCATTTATTTGGATGCCTGAGTCTGAAGGAAGGAATGATAATAACTTCCATACTTAATGTAGAACAATTTTCTGCTTGGGAGTGAAGTCAAAAGGACATACGTGAAATGTGGTGCACGCAGCAGCAGAAAGAGTAAAATTAATGCTGCCTCTTCAATAACCTAGCGCCAGTTGTCTGTTTTTTAAAAGCTTTGCCAATGCTGATAGTCACAACTCATGCATAAACAGGAGTTGATTTTATCTGGTTTGTGCATTTTGTGTGTGTGTTCTCCTTGTTGCCCTAGTAACTGGAGTAAGGTTGGCACTATCGTATGTACTTTCATCTGAAAAAATATTATTTATGTCTACTACGCTTAAGGAGGAAAGGTTAGAGACATAGCCAATAGCACAGGCCTAGTTTTCCAAAGTTGGCCATAAAAAGGAAGAATAATCTTAAACCCCTCCCCAGTGACACTTTAATCATCACTGCCTGACTGAAGATTTGACAGAAGAAATTTAACATCTTCCATGTGTAGTTCTGATCCTGGTATAAATGCGTACATAAGCCTTTAGAGGCTTTTGCTCCTTGTCTTATTTATCTGAAACGTTGGTTAGCATCAAATTTATCCAAGGTTCAGTACGGAAATACTGCCAACCCCAACACAGATCAAGCCATGCAGCTGTTCTGTGTCCTCTAGGAATATGGAGAAGAGAACCTGTCCCTGAAGAGTTGATGCTGAGTAGTCCTAACTGTCTCTTGGCAAGGGGAACGTGAGTTAAGACAACATTTTTATCCTTGCAACTTTCAGAGAACAAGCAGGAGAGGAGTTGTTTTTTTAAATAGTGCTAGTATTTGAAGTGCTGTGATTGACACTAGGCAGCAAAGTCATCACGTTATAGCTTCATAAAATTCATCTCTGTGCAAACACTGAAGAAGGGAGTACTACCTTAGAATAAATGATAATTGCTCTGAGTACTTCAATCTATTTTACTCAAGTACCTTACTGAGGGCAACTTAAAATACAGTTTGTGCCAGAAACTGTCTGCATTGGAATTCTAAATATTTTTTCATTTCTTTTGTCACTTGCCTACTTCTAACTTATACTGAAATTCATCATTTCTTGCTGCAGTTTTGGAATCTGTGGTGCATGAATTTAGGTTCACTTTTAGTTACATTGACACTTTTGAAATAAGCAGAGATCGGTGTCTTTGAATAATTACCGATGCAACTCCAAACTGATTGTAAGATTTCTATAGAATAATCAGAGGCAGGTAAATGTAGATAAATTGTACAGTAGAGATATGGTCGTTTCTGCTGGCTCCTGACTCTTGCTGTCTACCATTGAGCAAAATGGGACTGTCTAGCTCAAAACAGAATTTGTTTCACTTTCAGACAAGACCTCTTATTTGTCTCCCTAGACAGGCTTGTCTTCCTAGAGGGAAATCATATTTACCGTTTGTAAGATCACCTTAATTTCCATGAGAACTACTGTGGTAGTCAGATCTACAGGATTAGTAATTCTTACAGTGTCAAGCAAAAGAAGAACAGAGAAAAAAAAATGTTTATGAAAGATGAGTGGCTTTAAAGACTTTCATGAACAGGTGCTTGTTTTCAACAAGACTGTTACAGCATGTCAGACCAATTGCATACCCAGGACAGTTTCCTGACCCAGAATGGCCAATAATAGGTGTTTGGAAAAGTGTAAAAAGGCTAAGAATGTAGCAGGTTTTACCTCAGCAGATTCTGTAAGGATTCTCCCCACCTTTTTTTTTTTTTTTACTTTCAAATGCAACCATTATTGCTCACTTAAGAAAGAAAAAAAACCAAACAAACCCCAAACCCTCCACCTATATAGGTGTAATTACACAGTAATTACACGGAATAAGGCAGAATAAGTAGTAAAACCAGATTAAAATACATTCCAATATATGTATATATATATAGTATTTTGATACTTTTCTTCTGTTGCTGTGCATTGGCCTTCATAATATTAGCAGAGTAAGAGACTCAGTAGACACAGATAGATTTTAAACAAAGTATATGATGTCCCCAGGATACAAATATCTGAGTAAGAAGTAAAAATATTAAGGTTGATTAGTAGAATGGGTTTACTATTAAGGACAGAAAGTTACCTTTCTTTTTGCTATTTTATTTAGCTGAGACAAAAGTAGGAATGAGGATAAAACCACATCTGCCATTTTGCATGGTAGGTGCTGTCTGTGATGTTCTCAAAAGGGAGCAAGAGCTGTTTTTTGCAATATAGATCACATGTGGCTGATAGCCACACAGCTCCAGAACTGTTATACGGCATTGGAAAGCTGTGAAAGCCAGGTATTTCTAACAAAACCCACGTCTTCATTAGGAGAAAATGACAAACATTTTGCCATCACTTTTGCTTATGTTGCAGTGGTAGCTGGTGGATCTGCTTGTGTACATGTAGTGACTTATTGGTATCGTGGTAACACGTAGGAGCTTAAGGCACCATTAAGTCATGATTACCTAATTATTTAGCATTATCTAATTTGCATATTTCACTGGTTCCTTAATGGTCTATAAAATGATGACATTACATTTTCTATAGATGTTACACGATGTGTTTTGAACTTCTACAGCATTAGTTTATAATCAATGCTTAGAGCTTCTGAATTGCTGCAGTTCTACTCTGTTACTGTCTGTAGGAGATACACAGGTATATAATAAAGTCCATAACTGGAAAAGTATTATTTGTCTACTGTGCACAGCTTTTGCTTTCTGGTTCTTAGATACCTGCACTACATTTGAGCTGATTCTGGTCCATTAAGCGTCGTTAACCTATATGTTGCTGCTGTGTACACTCATGTATAACACCATGGGGAAGATGATGTTAATGGTGCAACCTCAACTGGCTTTGCAGAAGCAGAAGATTCACCTTTGCAGAAGAAGTCCTCTATAGGCCAGGTATAACCAGCTAACTATGATAAGCATGCATATAATTTGTAATGTTGAAGAGCAATATGCTTTTTTTTTGGTCTGTTTATGTGGGAAGAGAGGGACAAAGAAAATCCATCATAAAGATAGCACCCACATACTTTTTCTCTTTGGAAAGAAAGTCTCTTTGGAAAGTCTGTTTGGAAAAAAAAGAAGTATTTCCAGTATCTCTAGAGAGTCCTGTGACAAACTCCATTTAAAACATACCATCTACTCCAGGATAACTAAAAATATTGTGCAACTATAATTTGTTTTCAGTGGTTTGACATTACAGACACCTTTTATGACCTGACCCTGTTCCAGAAATGAGAGTTTAGAGTATTTGTCATTTGACCAAAAGCACACTAAAGTTAGAAGTAAACTCCAGGCTCTTCTGGCCTTGTCCTCAGTAACCACAGAAGACCTTGGGATCAAGTCCTTGTGTCCCTTGAACTGATTCAGACCTATTATATACTTCTCAGGATTTTCCTTAATTTTCATTGTATTCTGTTTCCTGATAGTGACCTTCATTTGCTCTGTTTGTTCAGAACCTAATTTAGTGTGTTTAAGCAGTAACAGTGGAGATCCTGGGCAATTTCTGGAGATTAATGACTAGTAGAGAGGGTTGATGGCCTGAGGCAAGACTCAGGGCCATTAACTTCCAAAGAAAATTTCTCAGGAAATGGTTTAAACTGAAGTTGTTGCTTGGCATTCACAGCTCTGCCTGAACTGAGGGAGGGTCACTCCCTGGGAAAAGCAATTACCTATAAAGTCTGAACTGGTTTATTAAAAGGTACTATTACAATTTTGGTTTATAGCAGCTCTAAAAGGCCTAAAATGGGGTTAAGGCAGGAAAATGGAAAGGTTTGTTTTGCAGTGCGCTGTACAAAAACAGGGTAGTGGACAGTTCCTCTGAAGAAGCTCTTACTATCTTTTTAAAAAAAGAATAAAGTATTGTAGAGCTCCGTAAAGCATGTGCTTCCAGTTGCTATTGTAGTTTTGAATGTTGCAGGATTCAAAAGTATTCCAAAATGTTTTGGTTTCCTTTTAAACCAGAGTTGCCTTCCAGAAGTATTTAATACTTATAACTTTTTAAAATTACATTCCCAAATCCTTAAATATTAGCAGAGAGATACTTTGAATGCACGAGAATTAGACACATTGCTTACGTGTGTATGTAGATCTAATCAGGGTAACCATGGGTCATGGTTACTTCCATGGTACAACTCCTTCAAGTAAGGTTGTATCCTTACCTGTGTTCACAGCTGGGAGCCAGGTTGTTTGAATGACCTGCCAAAGGTGAAACAAGTTATCTGCAGAGCATGCAGAATATTCATCCTTGGAGCTTTCCAAAGCTTGGCGGGGTGAAGCCCTGAGCAACCTGCTTCAGTTTCAGAAGTGGCCCTGCTTTAAGCAGGGGCTTGAAATAGACGATTTCCAAAGGTATCTTCCAACCTGCATTATTCCACAGTTCTTTGCTTCTGTGTATATGTGGCAAATGCAGGAGTTGAAATTTAACTCTGCTGGTCCAACAGTATCTCAAACAAAATAAGCACTATCTGTGAATACAGATCACTACCCTTTTTGTTGCTTGCCCAAATCAAAATCACATTGTTCAAGAGCCATCAAAGTGCCAATTATTGTGCATCTTTTCCAGGTTAAGTCAGCACAGGGTTAGGGAAATGGAGAAATGTATTACACCAATATTTGGAGTCTTCTACTCTGAATTTGCAGCATTTCTGAAATCCTGTCCTTTCAGACTATTTGAAATGCAGTGTCAGCATTTTTAGCGACACTTTACCTTATTAAGAAAAGAACAATTTATTGAATGCAATGTTTTTTTCCCCTGACAGCACAGACTTCATTCAAAGATTTATGGATACTTTTTCCTTTATTTTGGAAGTCTTAAAACCCCTTAGTGGTACACATAAGCAGCAAACAAAAGAGCTGCTCCACACGCCATCTGAGTATTTTTTAGAGCTAAATCACTGCAGTGAATTTAAAAAGTGGATACAAAAATCTCTGAGAAGTGATTCAGTGCTACTGGATTAATCATTATTTTTGACCTAAAGAATGCTTTGAGGCCTGTTTAAGTAAAGAAGCTCTTACTGTTTCTCAGTGTAAGAGTGCTTCAGTATTTAGCGGATGAATCTACTGAATAATTGTGCAGTGGAGGATGAGGAGCATTTGGTGATTGTCGTGTCTTGTGTTCCCTTTTTTGTTTCAGCTGTAGTAATGTCTGCCACACCAAGCTGCAAGATAGTTTTCAGTATGGGATCTGCTAAAAAGCAGACCAGTTACGTGGAAATATATGTGGATTAGAGCTTTGTTTTGTGTCTGTTTCTCTCCAACCATCACCTGCGTGTATTTTGGTGTCAGTGTAGAACACAAAGGAAGTTGACAGTATTTAGCTAAATTTTACCATACTCAGCAAACAGAGATTTAAGAGCCCCACTCCCTTTTTATTCGATATAGCTGATGACTCTGCTTTACATTCTTACATTCTCTCCTAGTCCTATTTTGTTTTCTTACCACCTTGGTAATGTAGGTTTAATCCTGCAGGTCCTTCTGTGAGCACACCAGGTGTGGAAGCCCTGGTCCTGCTGGGATGTAGAACGGTATCTGTGTTTTGCAGAGATCATGCTTGATTCTGTTGTGCAGATGTTGAATAAAGATAGAACCGTTTCTCTTCAGAGATACCATTTCTAGTTTTACTGCTTCTCTGACTACTCTCATGAGGAACTGAGCCTATGTTATCATTGTATCTGCTTAACAGCACATAGCTCACCAAGTTTGGACTGTATTGCTTGAAGAGGGAAGTTTTTCTTTTTGTGGTTGCATTTACTCCAGGTGATGGCAGTAAAGGACCTTTGCTCTTTCAGCATATGTTATGAAGTACAGAAGGCTTTCAGATTCCCACCCCACCTTCAAAGGAGAGGAATCCCTTCTTCCATTCTTGATCCTTCCTTACAGCTCGTTATGACATTCAACATAAGATGGAAAATCTGCATGGCTTGGATTGTAGGCTGTTTGTGTTTGGTTTGTTTGTTTTTTTTTCCTTTTGTTTTGTTTTTCTCATAAACACAGTATCTATTTTTCACTTGCTTTTCTTTGCATGTACCTCACATACTGTATATGCCCGTATAACCTTTCAATATATTCCAGACAGTGCAAGTTGTAGTGTTTGGTTTTCATCTTAAGGTATTTAAAACTGCCCCTGGAAGTTTAGCATGGATTGTGTGATAAGGGACAGACAGTGTCCCAATAAAGCTGTTTATCCGGGATTTGTCACTCAGGCAGATGGTAGCATAGCAATGTTACGTGAAAAACATTTTGAAAATTAAAAGCCTCGCGGTGAGCCTGGAGTGTACCTGCTGGAACTGGAACAAATCAGCCATTCACAACTAATGTTTTATTGATGGTCTAAAGGAAAGGAGGAATAAAGAAAGCCCAGAGTAGAAAACACTTGCAAAAGAATTCAGTGTGGCATTGAAACTTCCTTTCTTAAGCTTATATTTAATGAGCATAGGGCAGGATAGAAAAGTGACTAGCATCCCACTTCTCAAATAAGACATGGTGATGCCTGTTTCATCTGTGGTTTTGATTATACTGAATAGTGCTCTCCTGCCATCAGTGGGGAGGAATGAACAAAAATTTTTCCTTAAAGCAAAACCAGGGTTGAAAGCATCTGCTGAAATCGTTGCTGCTGTAGATTAACTTTAGGGAGGGTACCTGGATCTATGGAAAAGTAAGGTTTTGTTCATCTCAAACGCTGTGTAGCTTAGAGGCTGGCAGTGATGTAACAGTCTCATGTTTTAGTTCAGATGGAGAATGAACTTCTGAAAAATGTCTTCTGTTCTCATCTTTGGTTTGCATTGCACAACAGTATGCTGGAGTGTAAACTGGATTGATTTTGGACAAAGCTCAGCTGGAAGATGTGTTCCAGGAGTGCACCTAATGCACTCGGGCCACAACAGAGTTTGATGATAGTTAGCACCCAGGGAAATACTCCTGAGATGTTTTCAGGGTGAATGTCGGGTCCTCAGCACCAACTGTTGCCTGATCTCCTCCTGTTGGGTTGCTCTGCTGGCTAATGCAGACCCAGCCTGTGGTCCCTTCTGGCAGTGGGCACGTTCACCCAGTGGCTGTCCTGCATGTGTCCCTCAGTTCGGATGGAACGTTCTCTCCACATTATCTCTGTTAACCAATAAACTTTGATGAAGGGTTAAGAAGTGCACTAACCTGGTCAGGTATATCCCTGTAAAGGTCCACAGTTCTAACTGTGGCATATACCTAGGCTTTCTCCATTTTGACAGTAGCTACATAACTGTTGACCTTTTCCATGAATTAGTCTTAGTCTTACCGAAACAAGTCGGTTTTCCTCCTGCAATTCTAATGCAGTGTGTTTCCAGAAATGTACTCTTTGGAAACCTTCTTTCTGTTTGCACACATGCAGTGTGCTGACCAAACTTGTGTTCAAAAAACTCCTTTTCTGGTCTTTATATGTAGCTTCTGTGTTTCAGCAACAGCCATCATTGTACTGGGCTAAGTGAACTGAGTTAATGTAGTATCTCTTAATAAAACAGGTTTTTCATTCCCCTGGTCACCTCCTCTGTCTTCCATTCTGTCCTTCAGCATGGAAAAATAAGAGCTTAGTGTATGGGATAAGGCCACACAAACAACAACAGAACTTCTGCAACAGAACTTGCGTTAGGTCTTGTCTTTACTGATAGTACTTCATCTGCTTCACCTCAGTTCACATCTTTTTTTCTGCAAACTCACTTCACAGAGTTGATGTGCAATTGACAGATACTGAACTAGTCTGCTAAGGTCTCTACTTTGTCATGTTCGACCGATGTTATTTATGCTTATAGTGGAAGGTCATGTAGGAAGTGCTAGCTGGCTTCCTCTGCTTGTATTAAGTAGTGTTAGATCTCATTCAGCTTGTACTATTCCAGTTTTCCAGTTTGTCTTTTTTTTTTGTTATTATTATTTTTGCCCATCATATTCCTGCTTTCATTTTTTTCATGTCAACTTTGTACCACTAGACAACTTCTTCAGTAGCTATCTGCTCCATGAGTGGCAGTATTAAATAAGACCATTCCCTAAACCACCCCACTAGGAACTTCAGTAGGAACATTTTTCTAGCCTGCCAATTTGCATTTCAGCTCAGGTAATTGATGTGGCTAAGTAGCCACCTTGACCTTGGGCAGTGAATAGGGCTAGCTTGAATGTCATGGAATTTCAAAAGAAATACTGCGAAAAAGTGTAATTTCTTCTTTATCAAGAAATAATTAATTAATGATGCACACTGCAGGGAGCAGCAGGGGCTGGCTGTTCCCTAGGGGGTAGGAAGCCAGGTGTGATAGTGTGGCCAGCAGAGGCCCAGGCCCTTGCCACCTGAATGAGGCAAGCGAGGTATACCCAGAGCTCACAGCCAAGTTCAGGCAGCAGCTGAGACTGCCCAGTGGGTTTGTGGCGATGAGGCAGGCCCAAGGTCAGGTCAGGAAGTCAGTCCACAGGTCAGGGGATGGACCCGTGGGGTGTGTGGTGGAGCTGGGGCTGGTACTCCTCTGGGACTGCCACCTGGGGCTGAGATGAAGTGGACCCTGGGGCCCATAGTGTGGAATCTGTCCCCCAGAAATTTGGCTGGGTCCACCAAAGTCTTCTACTATCAGGTCCCTCGAGTACATTCAGTTGCTGATCAGGATCCCTGGTAATTAAAGGTGTGAAAAGCAACATACTGTGTACACTGTCAGGCCGTCTGCCAGTTTCCTGGATCAAATGCCTGTGGATGATGAGAGAGAGCATCAGGGGCCATGTTCTCTAGTTCTAGCTTCATGTGGCACAAAAGAATTCTTCCTGGTGCAGTCTTCTCAATCCCTCTATGCTTCTGCGATGGGGAGGAGATAAGGAATTACAAATGGATTTCTTGTTCTGTGTATTTTAAGAACCATTTCTGATCCAAATGTAACTATTGCAGAAGGAATATATCTATGCAAAAGAAATTTCATAATAATGAAAATAGAGTTAAAATTTGTTATTTTCACACTTCTTATGGAGGGAAAGAGTCAGCAACTGTTCTGCTTTCTCTTCCCCTACACTTCTGGGACATAAAGTCAGTGGTTTCCTTTTGGTAGTGGTGAGGGTGTTACAGTGCTTTGTCAGAGTATGGACTCTTCTGTGAAGAAAGTTATGTTCACATTGAGGGTTTCTCCTCTGTCACTCAGGAATATCTGTGTGGGGCCATTTCTGAATATTTGCTAGCATGCTTTTTACACCTTTGCTTTTTCTTTATCAGTCATCCTTCATTAGTCTGCATTTCCACATCCAAATTGTGTGCCCTTTATGTGTTGGATGCTACTCCTTTGTTGCACATAAAACCACCTTTGTCTGGTTCCAGGTCCACTTTTCTCCTAGTGACCACTGGTGAGTTGTATTTAGCTGTGAGGTTTCCAGTACTAGGCCTGTGCCCCATATTTTAGTTTCTCATAGCTGTACTCTTCTCTACTCCATCCTGTTTATCCACTTCTCAAGCCACTGCTCTTGTGCCAGGCCTGTATTTCTCTATGTTATTATGTTATCCATAAATACCTCATTCTATGTGGATTAACTCCTTGTTATTGCCATCTGTATAAAAAGTGTGATTGTACTGTAGAATATAAACACAGGTAGCACAAATTAGCCCCAGAGCCCGGTCAGTTAAGAAAATTTTCTGTTAAAACTAACCAAAGTAAAAAGAGGTTGCAGGCAGCTCAAGAAAAGGTTGGATAGGCCGAGTCGGACAAACCTCAGTCCTGAGACCTTGCAAATTCAGTACACCGTGTACAGCTTGTCATTACAGGGCAACACAGTGACACCATCTTTACCCTGCACACATGAATTCATGTTACAACAAGGTCTTTACACAAGCTGTTATTAGCTTAGGAACTGGGGCGAGTGGGGGGCACGATGACGAATCAAATTAATGGAACTTCTTTTGCTATAACGAAGCAGTATGTTAATTTCCCATCACTTCTACCACTCGAATAATCTAATCCCTAAACACTGTGGACACCTTTACAGGGCCTGTTTTGTGTTTCAGTCTGTCCTTGCTATCCTGCAGAGGTTGTTTCAATGCGTCAAACTCAGTAACACATTTATACGACATTCTTTTATTGCGTGTATGCTGAATTTGACTCTTGGTCCCCAAGGAACCGCATGTAACTGCCAAAAGTCATTTACTTGTCACCTTTAGCAACCAGCAGAAAAATGGAACTGTGTGTCTCTATATGATGAGCTAGAAAGTCCTTAGTCACCCGTAAGCTATTTATTAGGTCTACCTAGACCTAAATTGTACTGTTCTTCTAAATGATAGTGACATCTAATGCAATAACTCAGAATATATTAAATTACTCTAAATACATGCCATTATTTTTCTGGGTTAATTTGGCTTTAGACAAGGAGTAGTCAAAAAGAAGGTGAAAATTCATATTAGAAATGCAGTAGAACATCTTTGGAAACCTTTACAGTGCATCATGATCCATTTTCATCTCCTAGGATCCTGCTAGGGCTTCTAAATATACTTTTTAAGTATTGGCCAAAAATAATGTAACAGAGATAGAGTAGCCTGAGCAGTGGGTACAGTGGATACAGCAGTACAGTGGAACAGTCACGGCTGGCAAGCTCATCTCTACGGTATGGCAAACTCCCCCACAGATTTAGATTAACTCTCACCAGATTACTACAACCTGAACAATCACTAAGTGTCTTACTACATTTATCTTCCTACTTACCAAGATATTTTAATTGGCTGTGTCAACTATTAAATTGAAATATGTCATTTCCGCATTTTGCGAACAATTCAAAGAGGCCTTTTATGAAATACTTGGTTACAAATTTTCTCTCTTTTTTTACCTAAACCCAAAGAAGGCAAATGTTAACCACATGGTAGGGAATGTCTTTGGACTGTAATGTTTGCTTTAAAAGGGCTACTTTTTCTATGTATTCTGATGCAAGTCATTGCTATATAGACATTTTTCCAGTTGTATATATATTAAAAACAAAAAGAAAAAAGTAAATGTAAAAAAAAAAAATCAGGCTGGAGCCACCTGTCATGACCTGATTTAGTTGTTGATTTCTGTACCCCCAGTCACCTGGGGAGCAGCACATGACTTGCTGTTTTCTGTGTCTTCAGCGGTGTTATTGCATGGTCATAACAGCAGGTCCAGAATAGCACTTACAGTCAGACAGAGCAGAGCCAACGATGAGTGAAAGATGCAGCACACCAGAAAAATCAACAGCCGAGGAGTGGCAGACACCTTTTCAGCTTGCAAATTTAGAGGGGAGGTGGGAAATAAGAGAAATGAAATGAGGGGATGGGGTAACAGAAAAAGTGAAGCTTTGGAAAAAGGAAACTGGAGTGAGCAATGCAAGGCTACAGGTGTGACTGCTGCTATGGTGAAATTTCCCTGGCTATCTGAATGTCCAGGGTTTTGCTGTCTGTCTTCCTCTGTGCATCCTTCTTCCAAAGTCACCTGTCTGGGTGGCAGAAAAAGACTGAAGCCTAGATTTACAACAGGGATAGGAAGTAACAGAAAATGAAGTACCTAAGGTCTACAAGCAGGATTGCACACACAGATTTAGTAAAGACTCTTTCAAAGGTTTTGCTTCACTGCGCCTCAACATAAGGCCTATTTTATTTTGTTTTGTTTTTATATAGGATTGCAAAGCACATACAGTTCCTTCTCTTTTTAGAATTTAAACAGTAATCTAAATTCTGGGTTTAACTACACAAATAGAGCAACTTTCCTACTCGGGAACAACTCTGCTAAATTTCTTCTGCATCCTTTGTGACTTTTACCATCACATTGCTTTGTTTCTTGATCCATTTCTTGTTTCTCTGTCCTCTATCAACCTTTGCAGAGAAGAAATTCACCATTTGTTAAACTCTTCCAAGGCAGCAGTAGCTGGACGGCAGTGTCTGTGAAAGTGCTGTTTTCTCGTAGCAGAAATGAATGTGCCTCCCTTTCTGTTTTTCAGTTTCTAAAAGTGCAACTCCATATTTCTACCTGCGTGGCAAAGAATGGGCAGCATGTCAAGTCTCAGAGGAATTTTTGATAAAGGTATGACATCCTAGGTTTTCTTTGGGGCATAATGCTTTCTTCTGAAGAAGGGATAGATGACATCAAGCAACAGGTCATTGATGAGAGAACCTGGCATGAGTCAGTACTTCCAGACCAGCTGAACTCTTGCAACAGACAGTTTGTGTAACCTGTACTCCTAAGTCCTTGTTACTAAGCAAGGTGAGACCTCAGAGTAGAAAGATGCTGACCTGGGGAATGAGAAGCAGGTTAGAAATGCATCTTGTGCTCTGACAAAATGTGTGCAGCAGAGATGGCAACTGTGGAGAAGGATTTGTACTTCAGTGGAAGTCAGTCTTTTGTCAGTAGAGTCTCTGGCTGGGAGAGATAGGGGAGCTGGATGTCTCTGGTGGTGATGGAAAGCAAGAGTATGCTTTGGGTTTTTGAGAGCAGGTCTAAATATAACTGCAAACAGTGTGACTTGCTCGGGGGCTGAAATGCTGAACGGCCTCCTGTAAACCTGAAGTCAGTGTTGTATTATCGTTAGACAGAGCAAAACCCGGCCATATCAAATATGAGGGTTCACACTGGTCATTTCATATTATCTTAGAATAACAGTAATTTGTGGCTTATGTGGATTTCAGTTTCCCAGATGGAATCTTCTGTTCAAATGTAGGTATTGGCTGAGTTAACGATCTCTGGGGCCTACCTATGCATAGGCATGTTCACATTCTTAATCTTATTTTGGGACAAACCTATCTGAGTACATCATTGTGCATCTGCCTGACATCCCAGTATTTACTCAAACTCCCGTTTAGATGCCTGTTCTTAGCTTTCTTTGCAGCTGACACTGTGCAGGAAAGGTGAAGTTTCTGCTGTTCTAGTGATGCCAAGCTAATCTGCAAAACCACTCCAAAACACTAAACATGCCGAAGCCTCAGCACTTCTGAAGTGCAGAGCAGAGGTTGAAGGCAGCCAGATTAACCTTGGGACATGAGGGATGTGGCTTTGAGAAGTATGAGCCTGGTAGAGTGGGTGCTGGAAATCATGCTTCCCAAAGGGTGTAGAGTTAAAGATGTGGCGAGTGTCTGCCAAGCATGATGCAATTGTTCGGATGGGAAGGATGGGAAGTGCTGACAGCTCTTGCACAAACCAGTGAGAGTGGTAGGTGCCAAGAACCAGACAGGCAAAATACAGGATATAAGTACATTTAATGATGCAAATATCCATTCATGTGGTTCCAGGACAGCACATGTTGTTAAACTATGGGGCAAATGTGTCTTCTCTTTATGACTTGTTTTCTCCCAGATCTGCTGAAGGGAGTGAGGGAGGATCCAGAGTCACCTGCATGTGGAACTTGAAGTGAAGGATGAGTCACTTTTGTTTCATCTGCTGCTAGAAGGATTTAGTCTTGGCAGGAAAACAAGAAATCCACACCTTAACTTGATTCAAAGTGTGAATTGAAACTGCTTTTTACCTGAGTGTTGCTTGTTTCCCCCATGATAAGACCTGCTGACACATCATCAAAAGATGGCAGGCAGACTTAAATAAGCAAGCAAAGCAAAAATCAGCAGGAAGAAAACAGGCAGGCAAAATAAAATAAAATACTGTAAAAGACTGTTCCATATGAAGGAAGGGTAATTGAATTTGTGAATAGTAGGCAAACATCCTCCAGTTAAAAAAGAATTGCTGACATCATATATTTCTTCTTAAAGAAGGGATACGGAATAAATCATCTGTCTTAAGTTTCTGGCAGTGGAGATATTGTATGATATCTTTTGGATGAGGCTGTTGCTTTCCAAAAAAAGGCTACTTTGAGTGAAATCTTAATGAAATTATAGAACAGACAAGAAATAGGGTATAAAATGAGTTGTCACCATTCTATTGAAGTTTATTACTTGCAAGGATCTTGGCATTAAGTGAGGAAAAAAGTGACCAAAAAAGAGCATACATTATTCTTTTCTCTCCAAATAATGGGTTGTGGACAGGTAAAACTTGACCAGAAAGATTACCTACCCCAAAGTTCTTACAAATAAGAAAATGACCTCATATTATTGTACTCTACTATCTTCTCACATACAGCCATGTAAAAAGATGTGTATCATAGAAAAACTCATATGTAGGATGAGGAATTTTAGTACTGTCACCATATGCAGTATTACAATCAGCTTAGTTTACAAACTCTTGACCTAAATAAGTAGGAAGACTGCAACACATAATTTTATATGCAACATATATATTCAGAAAAATGATTACCATTATTCTGTGTGGCAATGGCACATTTTATTGCTATTTTCCTCTGTGCTGTACAATCTGTATGGTATTTTCAGCACCTATTTGAAATAAAATATATATAAGTAAAAATGTTTCGATATCATGTGATCAATATTTACTCAAAAATAGGTTAAGAAATTATTTTTCTACTATATTTATCTATGTGCACCCATGTTGCATGTGGTCATTATTAAAAGAGCTGTCTCTGAAATGAGCTGCTAGGAAAGTAGGAGCTATGATTCTAAATATTTCCATTATACCCCTTGCCATTTCCTACGTGGCAGAAAGGAAGGATGAGCTGAACACTTTGTACAATAATCCAACTCTGTAGAAGCACCATGAAGATCTGCCTTGTGGAGGTCAGGTATTGCCTTCAGGAGCACGGCAACACTGAGAGGGAGGGCTAATAAAATTGAGGGCAATAAGGGATACAAACAGTGGCCAGATCTTGCATGACCATCTTGGCTGAAGTTAAATGTGATGGAATATCTGGTAAACAATATATTTTACCATTCTTCCCTCTTCTTCATATTTTTAGTACTTGAAGTCCTTCGCAAAATACTGTAAAGGTTTCCTGATTTTTAACTGTCTGTAGAGGGTTTGTAGGAATATTTTAAACTGAACCAGCTCAGATGAGCTACATAAATCACATCATATATTTTACTTCTTGTGAGAGAGATCAATTCGATCCTTCCATCTTGGAATATTTTGCTGGCATTCATACCTGTTGTGCATATGCACTCCCATTTCCATTTTGAAAAATGCCTGCAATACATCATGTTTTCAGTTCACATCAAATACATCTCTGTGTAGGAGGAAGGGAAAGTGAGTAGAGTGCTGGAACAGTTGTGCAAGTAAGTTAACTGTATTGTTGACCCCCCTGTCTTTTACTGCTTCCTACCATCTGGGTTTCTAATCTCACAAAGTTGAATCACTTCTAAGCTGCCTGCAGGTATGGTTTGGGCCTAAACTCCTTCCAGCAGCTGTCCCTCCCTCAAAGCTGAAGGAGGGAGTTTTCAATGCTTTTGTAGAGCTGTGTATGTGGCAGGGTGCCCTGGAGAGCAGGAGCTGAAAGCTGGGTACTGGCAAGAGGCATCATATGAGAATATGGTTTTGGGGAGCTCTAAGATTAACTTTGGGTTAGGTGTGGCCCAGATGACCTGTGTTTGACAAACTACAAGGCACTAGTAGGGTCAGTGCTATGCTTAGTAGGAAACCACGAATATTTAAAGTAGGATTTTTTTTTTTTCCCCTGCCTTTTTAGAGAGAGAAAATTCACCAAGGTGAGGCAAAGACAATGATCAAATTTGCATAACGAGTTTTTGTTGTCTTTCATCTACTCTAGCTCCTTGGAAAAATGTACTGATGATCTTTCTGATAGCTATCATAGGCTTGATAGCTGGGGACTGACTAAACTATGGGAAAAAAAAGTTTTTTCCTTTGGTCTACTTGATAGTAGCTCCTGATCTTGAGCTGTAAGGTATATAAAACCTAAATAAACAAGAGACAGTAGGTAGATGAATCTGATTAAGACAGGAATTAAACATACAGCTCATTGCTGGAGTAGTACATACTGTAGGTTCAACAAATAGCTGTAAAAAGTTTTCTTAAAGCATTATGAATAGATTGCTTTTAGCAAATAGAACTTTATTTTTCCAAATAACTCATCTGTCAGCCACAGATTTCTAGGGACTTTAGCAAAAAATAACTAGATGGGTGTACAAGTTATTACATAATTAAATGATAAATTAGGTTTCCCACCCATTATTTGTCTTGGGATATGGACTTGTGTTGCTCTATAATATTTTTATGCCCGGGGTCCTTGAGGGAAGCAATCTGAAGAGAATGTATGGAATAGGAGTACCTGTAGCTGTGAAAGGGAATAAGCTTTAGGAGCAGCTTCCTTCCACAAACCCACACATTTCTGGAATAAACAGACGAAATAGTGGAGTGCCTCTAGCAGCCTAATTGGTTATTTCCTCTTCTTCTGTTATCATGCTCCTGAGAAATACCCAGACTCCTGGGTAATATCAGTGTTCAGGCTTCCAGCTTCCAGTATTTAATTGTTTTAATTAATTTTTGGTGCTGTCAATTTTTGCCTTTTGAAGCTTTATGGTCTTTATTGCTTTCAGACCCACATGAGGAATGATGTTAAAAAGGAATTTCCATGGGTAATTATTGGATTAAAGTAACTGTGGAAACGTCAATGTGAGGTCTGAAAACAGCATTTGGAATGGTTTAGGGCAGTATAGATTACCCCTCACAAACACTCTGTCTTGCTAAACAGAAATCTCTTATGTTAAGAAGCAACCTATTATGTACAAAAGTGTGTAGAAACAACTAAAACCAGCCAATAACAATGGCTGTCTTTCAAACAAGAGTTCCCGAGACTGTTCATTTTATTGGCAAGTTAAAAAATATTTGACTGAATGCAGACTATTAACAGTTTCTTTTGGTCTTGTTCTGTATGGTGTATGGAGATGCTGTCTGTGTGCCTTCCACATTTCTTACATCTCTGAGAACATCTCAAAAATATGCTGTTTAGAATTATATTGGCAGGTGACAAAATCTTTAAACTTTCTTTTTATTTAAAAATACTTTTTTTTTTTCCCACAAGAACTTAAGTTATTAAGTGATTCTTGAGAATCTCAGATGAACTGTACTTGTTCAATAGTTACCATTTCACTACTTTGCTCGGTTCAAAATGTACGCTACAAGCACTTTGATCAATGAATTGAAAAGTCATCTAGTTTCATTACACAGTAGTTCATTCAAATGCAGCTCTATCCCTAAAATCTTGTTCAGCAATACAAGTAAACCACAACAAATCTACTTGTGCTTTTTATTCCAGCTCGTTATAGGGTGGAGTGGCTGTTAGAGGCAAAAATTCCTTATACATTAGTCTCACATGGACCTATTTTAACCAGCTAATATCATCAGAGTGTTATCACAGAAGCAAAGAATTCATCAGACTTCAAAACTCGCAGAATTTGAATAAATATTTGAGTTCTGAGGCTGCAAGGAGCTCTTAAGCAATGCAAGTACTTTGCAAGCTGAACTTGTTTAATACTCTGGGTATATCTATTTAAAATATATTCCTCAGTTACTCTGTATTTCTGTATTGCAAAACCCTAAGCAAATTTAGTTTTATTTGGTTAGGATGAAGTAATTATATATGCTGGAAATGTTGGAAATTTTTATTGGTATCACTTGTGAAACTTATTAAGGGTTACTGTTAATGAATACTGTGTGAAATAGATCATCTTCTGTCTTGGCTCAAAGTCTTGTTTGCTGCAGTGAAATGGCACAGTGCTCAGAGCTGATTACAGTGGCTGAAAACAGCTTTGAGGTGGATTTATCTTTTAACATCGATACATAAATGAAAAAAGGGGATGAGAGGTGTGTGCCTGTGTGTCAATGCCTTCATCAGGCATAGTCTGAAAACACTTTTGCACTCCAAATCAGAAAAGTGAATCAGAGGACATCATTACTTTCTACCACTGGCAAGAATATCTAGTTTCAGTCAACTTGGCTCAGGGCTTAGCAAGCCCGTGCGGAGGAGCCGAGTCTCAGCATTCTCTACTAGACACAGTGGTATGATCCAAACTTCTTAAAAAACTTTTTATTTTTGAAGTGTACCCTTTCCCCTGTGAACCACCTGTGCTCATATATACAGCCTCCTTGGAATAGCTGCTCCGAGATCTCCTATGATTGAAATCTCCTCTGTTTCTCTCTCCCGGCTTTAATAGCAGCTGTAGTTTCTTTTTTTTTTCTGTTTCTGATCAAAGATTTGTTCTCAGAGCTGGCATGGAGGGAAAGCAGGTTTTGCTCTGCTGGTTGGTATAGTACATTGATCCTGCCGTAAGTGTTGCTCGGTTTAGTGTTGGTTCCTCTTAACACGGGTTAACAATTCAGCCTGCAGCTCAGCTTACATTTTATAACTTCCATATTTGCAGTTTCTAGAGTTGCTGCCACAACAGGGTGGTCTCTAAGAGAGGTGAGCTCTGAAACCATCCTGTCTGCATCAGTGTGGAGCTATAAAAGCTGCATATTATTCATATTATTTCTATTAGCATAAATGCAATTTCCTGACAGTTACTTCCATGCAAGTGTGCACAAATTTAGGTCTATGGGAATCAGGAAATACCCAGCACTATTAGAGTTAAGGTCTGGCCATACAAAATAAAGTTGCTGGTGATAAAAGAAATATTCCAGTCTTCAGTCAGCTAGGGAAGGAAGAGAGTCAGAGTTTGATTCACTCGAGTGCTGTTGTATTTATGCAGATGTCTGCTATTCACCAGTGAAGGCTTTTAAAGAAAACAATCGTGCTTTCTGAATCATAAAACAATCGTGTTTTCTAAATTATATTTAAATTACACTCTCCCCTTGCACCTAGCAAAAACATTAGTAATGTTTAGAGACCAGTGCAAAGACTTAATTTGCCTCTGTAGCCAAACACCATTTTTCTTAATAGGCAGAAGATGCAAGTGCTCATTTGAAAGAACCAGCAGTGATGTGCAGGCAGCAGTTGACGCAAAAAACCCTTCTAAACTCCCTGAGACAGACACCACTATTTATATAGAATCAAAGACTGAACTGGGTTGGAAGGTACCTCAAAAATCATCTAGTTCCAACACCCCTGCCATGGGCAGGGCCACCTTCTACTGGACTTGGTTGCTCAAGGCCCCATCCAAGCTGGTCTTAAACACATCCTGGTCTTGAACGGTGATACGATGCAAAAAGGTTTTACTTCTTTGTTTAATAAAGGTAGTTGCTATAGAGATACCTGAAACTAGCCACTGTCTCTAGCTGCATCCTGTGACCTATTATTTATGATGAATAGTCCCCAAAATATCATAGGAAATGGGTACAATTTTCCTCTTCCTAAAAATTGCCTGTTTGCTCTGTGTGACTTGCTCAAATGAAAGGGGTTGTCTGTGAATGATCTAGGTATAGTTGTAGGAAGTTATTTTGCCACTACCAAAATTGTTGCTGCGTGAAGAGAAACCATGTGTCTGCTAAAGGCTATTTTTCTGCCCTTGCTCTGATTCGCAGGCAGGCAGGGGACTATATCCACTGATGCAACTTTGGATCTCTAAACGCTCTGCTGGCCAGCACCCTCCTCTGCAGTGGTACGGGGAAGGCACGCAGTTTATTTCATAGCTTGCAGAGGGAGCTGGTTTCCAGGTACAGTGTTCTCCAGGCTCATTTTTCACTCTAAAAGTATATCAAGGTAAGCAATGGTCTTAATTAAGACAGTGCTGAGAAATGTCGTGCTGGTCATAAAATGAAAAAAGCTGATAAAAGCGCTTGCAGGGAGATGAACTCATGCACAGCATAACCACCCTTTTATAAATGTGATTAGCAGCATGTGAAAGCTACTGTACAACAGAAAATCCTGAGCACTGAGGAGAAATATGGCAGATATCTGGGAAGAGAATTGTCTGATACACAATTGCTGGAATTCACACAGTTTCTGAGTGCCTGTGGCTCAGGAAGATTTTATGATGCTGAGTCTCAAAGAGGCTTGTATTATGTCTCTGTGGTTCTTACAGGAAAGTTTACAGCATGCCACAGGGCAGCTGGGCACAGATCTACTTCCCTTCACACAGGGAAATGGAGCCCTGTGGCTCTGGCTCCCCGTCAGCTCCGGGCCCTTTGTCTAGCAGCTCAGGACAGGGAATCTTTTCTGTAAAGGCACATGATATAGTGCAGTGGCACTTGATTTCATTTCGCTAGCCCATGTGAATGGGTGTTGTGTGATGTCCATTTAATTTTAGGTTTGCCTGCACAAATGAATCCCATCTGTAAGAACTGAGCAACCAGCACAAGTAACATTTGCTAATTGTTTGTAGAAGAAATGTAAGGTAAAGGTGAAGGTAAACCCAGGTGAAGATTTTAATAGGCAAATGTAAGATAGAAAACATCAAACTCCAGTGGCAAGCTTCCTCCAGGCTGCTGTATTTTGTGATATAGAGATACTGTCAATTTATTTCTGTATCAGTTCTCTTGGCTGCCATTTCATATTTTGTTTGTATTATGGTTCCTCAAAAGATGTATGGAGACTTCTTTAGGGGCTGTTTAATATGTATTGGATTGTTTCCAGTGTTTTATAACAGAAGAAATCTATGTTAGTTAGCAAATCCACACCTTTCAGTTTTGAGTCTGTAGTCTTCCATAGCTTATTGTGTTTGTTGCCAGCCAATAACACTGCTGTTCTCCACTACCTTTATTTTAAAAACAGGTATGTGCTTTCAAAAAAAGGGATGGAAATTCCTTTGAATTTCTATTGACACGTCTATATGGGTATTTCTGTAAGTTCAAGATTAATTGGTGGTGTGTGTGAGGGTGTTGAGAGTGTCTTCAGTTTTGTTTCATATATTAACCTAACTTAATGAAGCTGCTGTTTCTAGCTCAGCCACCTGCCTGGCAGACACACTCTAGGCTGAGAACATGGCCAGAACATGCTGTGGCTCAGTGATCAGCAAAAATGCTGTGTTAGGACATTATCCTGAATACTTTCAAATTTCATGGCTGAGTGTGAGTGCAATGAAATCAACAACAAAAAAAAACAAACAAAGCAAAGGCCTGTTAATGTTATTCCTGTGCTTTATTACATGATCATGCTGTATTTTGTCCTTATCCAGTCTAAACTTGGAATCACTACTTGTAAATAGCTCTATTTTCTTTTACAGACTCGGAATGTAATTGTGCTAATTCAAGGTCATGTGTAACACAGAGCCAAAGCTTGGTAAGGAAGAGGTTAATCTCCGGGAGGGTTCAGCCAGATCAGGTGTTGGGGAAGGTTAAAGGCAACAGGTGAAGCTACTGCAGTGCAATAGGGGCAATTATCTCAGATGACTACCAAGGGGTTATGTTTTCTGATCCATGTAAAGGGAGTGGGGAGGCTAAAGTGGCTTTGGTAGGGAGATGGGTGGTTTGTGGGTTATTTTTAACTGGCTGAAGGAAAGGTTTCCCAGTTTTGTGCTTACTTTAAGAGGAAAGAGGGATGGGAGGTTTTTGTTTTTTTTTTTTAATCTTGTGGTTGTTTTTGTAGTTATTTTTAACTGGTATGATGGTGCCTGTGATTCAAGGGACCTATGTAGGTAAGTATTTTAATTTTATTTCATGGTCTGCATTTTGTTGCAGGTATTTCCCCTGTTAGGTGTTCCTCTTTTGATATGAGCTTTGCAATCCCCTTCCATGTCTGTAAAGTTGCTGAGAACTCTTCCTGTGAGTCCTGTAAGTTTTGTAAGTTGCTCCGATTTAGCAACCAAATACTGATTTAGGAAGCTTTCTCCTGTATTTGCTCTTTGGTTTTAATTGCTTGTTTGTCTGTTAATTTGTAAGTGATGTTCACCAAAAAACCCATAAAATGCGGGAAAGCAAGATATCCACAATTGGTGGGTTTGCCCCTCTAAGAAAATGAGCCCTGGATACAGTGAAATATAAGACATTGTTTTTTCTTTATGGAGCTCAGGGATTCCTTCAGGGAAAAGTAAGCCCTGAGCTGGGGAGGGAGCAGTGCCATCCGTTGGAACTGGAGCCTGCCTCAGCACTGTGCCGAGGGTGAGCTGCAGTATATTGATGTGGCGCAGCAGGAGCAGATTGGAGCTTGACTGCAATCTCCTTTCGTTTACTATCGTGCTGGGTGGCTGGGGTAAAGCGGCAGCTGCTTATATGACTCAGGAATATTGAGAGAGTACTGAATGAATTTTAGCTGTCTTCCCTTGCAATTTAGCTGCTGGAAATTATTGCAGGCTACTATTACAAGATCAGTCGGTATGAAGAACTATCATTGGAGAACATCTGTGTTTGAATGATCAAGCAGTGCTGTCATAAAGACTGCTTAATTCTTATAATATCCCCCATATATTTCTGTGTGACTAGCCGTAAGTAGTAACAGCATAGCAGATGTTATTTATTTTTGAAAAATTAAAGAAGTGGCCTAGATGTTGAGCTCTTCAGCGTGGGAGGTGGTACAGTCATAAAAAAGCAGAGGGTGGTAGGATGCTGGCATATCTGAAAGGCTAGACAAGTCAGCATACCACTTGAATGTCTGGCAGAGTTCCAGGTTTAATGAGCATTTAAGCTCTTTGCTGCTTGTGGGACCAGCATAATAAATACCGCCAAGCCCGGGTGGCAGGTTGGCTGACGCCGCTGTCCTCAGGGTTCAGGGGGTTTAATAGGTGCCTATCCTTAAGCTCCTCACTGTTTTTGAGTAACCTCCAGGCCTCAGACTCGGTATCCTTCCTGACAATGAAAGCATGTCAAAGACTTGGAAAACTGTTTCCTCACTCCTTCTGGAAGAGTAGTGTCATGTGAACAGCAAAAAGCTCTCCTGTGTTTCAGTGTGCTATGCCTAAGTGTCAATCTTTGTTATATGCTATTCTGTGAATATGTATCTGGGGAGGAAAGTGGATATGTTCAGAATGCTACCATCTCTGAATAGTTGTAGAATAAACTTATTCTACTGAGCATGATTTCTAATATAACTGAAAGGACCTATGTAGGTTGCACAGCCCTCTGGTACAACACGTACTCTGGTTTGTCACGACAGCCCTTATCCTGATGGTGAAGTAGGATTGTTTTAAATGTTTACGACAAAGAATTAGTCAGGATAGTGATCAGGTGAGCTACCCTGCTCTTTTGCTATACCTATATGCTCATAGTTGTGTAGTAATATTTGCTCTTCTCAGATGCATCTGAGGCATCAGGAAAAAAATTATTATTCCACTCAGGTGGAAATATGGAGAAAAGTAGCAACTACAGCAAAATATAGAGGAAAAATGACAATTTTTATTGTAGTTGGGAAAGGTACAGCATGTCAGCCTGTGGATGTTTAGCTGTGAGACACAGAGATGAGTAACCACACTTTTTATGTATATTTAAATAGTTACTCAAAATCCCCTGTTAAACAAGAGAGAACATACTGTGTACCAACCCTGATGCTCACTGCAGAGAGCTCTTGGAGGCATCTGGGGTAATGATTTCCTTCTAGGAGCCAGACCTAATAGCTAGTAGCAGGAAACTTTCCTCATCTAGGCCTTCTATAATGTTCTGTGCCTCTATTATTTCCAGAGTACAGACTGAAAGCCTCTTGAAGACTGGCATATGTTGGGTCAGACTGCAAGTCTTAGGAAAGAAATTGAAGCAAAACCTATGATTTAACTTTACAATCTTTGTTTGCCTAACTCTGCCACAGTAAAAGAATAGTAAATACGGCTCCTAACAGGTAGATCTGATTTGGAAAAGCAGCATTGGCAGGTGAGACACTGAAGGGGCTCACAAGGGCAGCACCTCCTTGCATTCAAAATACCCTTTAGGAACACTCACCTTAAAAAGCAGTAGAGGGTCTTAGTGATTTGGACCTGCAGCTAGTGAGAGCGAGAGACTCGGACTCAACGCACAGTTTCTGTGTAACCTGGGACAGCTGTTGTGTTGGACCTCAATGTGTTTTGGGGGTTTGGTGGGGGAGTGCTTTTTGTGGTGGGTTGGGTGTGGGTTTTTTTTGTGTGTGTGTGAATTTTTTTTTTCCAAGCTGTTACTGCAAAAGGCTGCAGCTGAAAGTGGGGCTCTAAATGATGTTGAATCCACCTTTTGTAGGTAAGCTGCTGATAGCTTTTTATTTCATTATTATTGATAAATCCTATTTGTTTTAGGCTGGGAGTGGCCTTTGGGCTTGTTTAGTCCAGACAAGCCTGATCAGCTTGCTTCTTTTTATTGTATAAGGGGAAACAGTATGCAGCATTTTAATTCTGGCTGAAGCTATTTCAGATAAAGTGTACTTCGCTCTGCTAAGTAGCGTGACTAATACACTAACAATACCTACATTTCATGTTTGCTTTCAACTCCCACTCCTACCAGATGATAAATGAAGAAGTTAGAGCTGTGAGTGATTAACTTCTGGGCTTTTTGCTGGCAGCCCCTTGTCCTCAGTATTCCAGAGTAGGTGTATTTGCAGTTTGGTCTGGATCAGCTTTCATGCTCCCTTCATTCCTGTCAATGATGTCCTTTCTTGCATGAGAGTAATAATGCTTACAGGAGAAAGCCAGTTCATGTATTGTTCTCAGTTATGACACTGATGTGCAATACCCCCATGTTTCTCCTGTTCAAGCACTTTGAGGCTTGCTGATCAGAAACGCTTATCAAATTGAGCTAAGTTAGTATACTACAAATTTGGGATGCTCAATTTAGCATTACTGTGAAAAATCCTTTTGGGATAATAAACTTTGCCCTAGGGATGTAGGAGAGCCACCAGAAAAGCAGAGTTAAAAAAAATGAAAAAAAAATGAAAAAAAAAAGAAAGATTTCAATCTTGGATTGCTAATTAAAAATCAGTGGCACTGGGGGGAAAAAAATGCTTCAGTCTAAGTTTTGACAAACACCATAGTTCTCTAGGTAAGCTAACTGGAGAGATGCTCAAGAAGTTCAGGAGGTCTACAGTGAGTTCTGTTCTGCCACACTACTCTTGTAGTGGCTTTGTTGCATTTTTGTAGATGACCTGAGCTCAGAAATGGCGTAAGTTGGAGGGCATTTACTCCTGACACCAAGCTGTCAGTCTCCAGAGCAGCTGTTGGTTTTACTGAGCACTGGTGTTTAGAAAAAGGGCTACGTTAGTAGAGCTGGGGGAAATGTAACAGTATAGAGCACAAGGTTATTTATTCCCTTCAGAAGAAAGGAAAATTTTTGCTATGAGTTTGGCTTGTCACCTTGTTGCAGTGCTAAACGATAGGAAAAGTGTGTAGTACTGATACTATAGGCACTGTGGGAGAGGCAACCGATCCTGCAACGTGTTCAGTGAGAAATCGGTCAGGAGAGGTTAAAATACTAATGCCAGCACAAACGGTGAAGTCTTTGCAGTAACGTGTAAATGGCTGAAATTACAAAGGCAAAGCTATGTTTCCTCCTCATTTCCCAAACTCTTTTAGGACCCAGAGACCTTGGATTGTGCTAATCCTAGAAAACTGATCCTGTCTAGGCCCAATTGTTAATACACAGCAGGGTTAAACAAAAGGAAGAGAGAGTTAAGTAGACAGGAAAAAACTGTAAAGCGGACAATGGATTCACTTAGATTACATATTAGGAGACAGAGTCTAGTTGTAAGAGGGAAGTAATTATCATATGTACCTGTAGGTACCTAGGAGTAGGAGAAAAAGACCTTAACTGGTTCCCAGAGAGGAGCCTTCTTAAATCTGAAAAGCATGTTCTAATTGACTTCAGCAGGGAAATTGTGATTCCAGTCTTCTCTTTGTCAAGTAGGAGATATCTTGCAATTACATGATCTACTTGGCTTTAGCTTTACAGAAAAAGCATGTAACACCCTTTAAGGGAATGTTTGTAAATTCTCGTGAAACAAATTCTTGTGTACATAGATCAGTTTGTGTAAATAATCTCCCTTCCATCCACCAGGGGAAAATGAAATTAGTCTTGGTATTCTCTGTGCCAGAAAGAATACTCTGAATGAAAAATATATTCGGTAACTTTACTGCTGGTAGCTATAGCTATATATAACTTTTCTGGTATTGTAGTGATTTTAATCACAAATTGTAGCTTAGAGCCAATTGTCAGAGAGAAGAAAGTCAAGTGGAATACTGGGGGAAGAAAAGTATGATGACAGTGATTGGAAAGCCCTTTTTTTTGTGTTGTGAGATTGTGTATATCTTGTTAGCTGCTGCTTTTCAATAAACAATATATTGTATGATGCAGATTTTGGAAATCCCATTAATTTCTCACTCAAGTTGCATCCTCTCCCCCTGCAGTGAATACTAATTAATTCTGAATATAGAGGAGACTGGCATCAGTTTAATTACCCAGATCATCTTGTCACTACTATTCCAGTTAAGCTGCTGCTTCCATTTTCCCTGCTACTGGAGGCTGCACCCTACTGAGCAAACAGGATCAGAGTCTGGCCTTTAGGTATGGTTCAGGATGGAAAATTGTTGGCATGTGTGTGGAGAGAAAAGAACAAGTATTGTGACTCTAGACATTGTTTTCTGGACTGGATCAAAACAACTTACTGGGGAATTCAAATACCCTTGTGAAGAGCTTTTCTGGAATAAGCTGAATCAGAAGAGAACTTCTGTGTGCTTGCTAATGAGGAAAAATAGTTCAAATGTGTATTCATTAATTTTAGGATAATGTAAAGTGTGCAGACAACTCTTAAAAACATAGCTCCTAAGTCAAGAATGCTTTCCAATACTGTCTAAACCACTTAGAAGTGCTGTTTTGGTCAAAGCCGCGTTAATTTTAATAAAATTGCTCAAGTTTAAGTCTGTTCTGAACTAACCTCTGACATATATTCCTGCAAACTCGTGTGATGTGCACTTCTGCCCAGCTTCTGTTGTATTCAGCCTGATGTAAAGCTAACCATTCTGATGACTGAATATTGATTTTTGTGGGAGCACTGCGTTTCCTAGATTTCAGTTTGGATTATGTGAAAATTGGACTCCTGTTTGGATGCAAGTGCCCTCAGATGAAAACAAAAATTTTTTAATAAAGAAGAATAAGTGGTATAGAGAGCTATAAAATTGGAGGTGGGATGTGTCTGTTTGGAGAGATTTTCAGATGTTGATGTGCTTCAGGGCTTTCAGTATAACAGAGTCCCCTAAATTGGCTGCTGCTTTGCTTTCCTGTGTCTGGTCCCTGCCTCTGAGTGCAGGACACTGTGGCAGCAGTGCTTTTTCAGGTATTGCTGTCTTGCTTCCCAGCACATCACTCAGTGCCTCAATGGTGTCAGCACTGACTGAAAATAAAATTGGTTAGGAATTTTGTATCTGAAGTTGAAGGTAAAGAGCTGGCTCTTTCTGGGGTGTTTATCTTCTCTGATTTCAAAGGCCTGTATTGATTTTAAAATCAACTAAAGACTCCACGTATTTTTTCCTATTTTTTATAAACTGGCTAGCACATTAAAAGCCTACAAGGAAAGTTTTGCAACAAAGCAAAATGTTCTTTTAGAGGTGCAGACCTATTAAGGAACACAATTAAATTGATGTGATGACATCACCTTTACCTTCAGTGTGCTTTCAGGGAGGGCTCTCCTTTTCTAGTGAGGAAAAAACTCCTTTATAATATATGGGTCCATATTTTATGGGCACTTTGTTTTTAAACCAAGACTTCGATGTGTTTTGTCCAAGTTATTCTTTAGTAGATGAGTTCTGTAATGCCTTCAATACATGAGAATATGCTTTATTCAAAGCAGCACGCTTTTGTTTTCCAAAAAAGTTTTAGGGAACTGTATGCACTTGGGTGTTATTTTATATCAAACAGGTTCTTTATATCAGTTGTGATCTTGATGAAAAACCCAAAGCACCGGGCTAGTGATTACTCAATTCTGCTGTAAATTCTTACGAGGGAAAGAAGAGGCAAGTATGGTAAAGTTGATCATGTAATTGTAGGGAGTTCAAGTTGTCCTCAGTAGTCAATGGGTTCCACATTGTTTTGTGTCATGAGGTAGAAAGAGATTGAATATATGTATCTCAACCCTAATTTGAGAATGAAATCTGGATTATAGAGAGCTCTGATGGTCTTCTCCCCAGTACGAATTTAATTCAGAAATGTGATTTTGGTCTTGAGCGGAGTTGGAGAGCTCACAGGTATCTGCTATGTGGAGAGGACAGCCATTAGGCCCTCAGGGGCTGGGTTGGCTACAGAACCTCACTCTGAAGAAGGGCTGGTGCAGCAGGAGTACAAGCACCAGCCTTGGCAGAGCCTGGCATGCATGGGCTGGTGAGTCCTGAAGCCTGAGGGATGGGCATCTGCAGAGATGGGATGGCTGGGGAAGTCAATAAACCCCACCACCTGAATAAGCCTGGGAGGTTCAGTAGCCCTCAGGGACTTCTTCACAGAGCTACTCCCCAGCCCAGTGATGGCTGGCTTGTCTTGCCTTTCCTGCCCAGATACAGGGCCTTGCATCTGCCTCACTGACCTTCATAGGGTTCTCTTGGCCCATTCCCACAGCCTGCCTGAGGCCCTCTGGGTGGCAGCTCTGCCCAGGACTGTGTCGGTTGCCCCTTGGAGGAGAACAGGTTAGAGCTAAATTGTTATAAATGTCATTGTGAATTAAATGAACCATTGCAGTGCGCATCCATATTTTATTTTCACAAACCTGCGCTAAAGAAATTTGTGTGTTTTGCAAAGAGTGGACTGAAAGCAATAGTGTTATAAAACCTAGCATGGGGAATAATCATGAATATTCAGGTAGCTGGTGGTGTATAGCCATTGTGGCAGGAGTTTAGGCTTTTCTTCATGTTTTGGGTGTTTTTTGGCAGGTCATTTTGAGCGTGGAAGCACTGTTACTGAAGCGATAGTGGTGAGGAACTGTGGATGCTGATGCCTAACCCAGTACAGGGTGCAGCTGCTATAGGAGCAATTCTTGTGGGGGATATGCCAGTGGGAACATCTGTCCTTGAGCATGAGCAGGCTGGAATACTATGAAAAGCTACTTGGATGTGCAGTGGTATTTGATATGCATCTCTGGGGTGAATTTTTTATAAGACAAAGTAAACAAGGAAAAGGCTTCTGGACTCCAGCCTTTGTGGTCTATCAGCAGGAAATACTAATGAGCATTGCCATTTTACTTTCACTATCATGTTTGTTTTTTAATAAAGGATACTATCCTTCCTACCTCTGCCCATAGGATGATAGAGCTCTTCACAGTGATACCAATAACATTGTGAGAACCAGGTCTGTGGAGCTGGCATATTTTATAGAGCTGTTATTATTGATAATGTTAGTATTCAAAAACCCTCATCTGGAGCGATCATTAAAGCTCATTTTAAAAACCCTCAGAGGGTTACTTATAACTCAAATACAGTGTGAGGAATTTAATTCTTAATTAAATACAGAGGATAGAAGAAATAGAATTTGCAGGCAATGCATTTCTTGATTGTGAATCCATAATATATTATTGTTTCTTCAGAGGCTTGAAAAGATGCCATTGATGTAAGAGATAAAAGTATTCATTAAATCAGTGGTGCAGCACTGGGCTTTTAATTTAACTAGATAGCTGCTGTACTGCTGCCTTTTTTTAGCCTCCTTTAATGGTCACAGGGGTGGTACCTTGATAGTGAGTTTAGTATTTAGACAAAGTTAAAACAACGTAAGACGTATACCTTGCTGGAAGTGCAATATGAAAGTGATAAAGAGCACCCCCGAATTCATGGCTAAAGTGTAGGTTTTACCATTGTTAATGGTTAGGATATTTTTTTGTGGCCTTGGTCTTCATGATAGATATTAAAAGGACGCTTGCTAAAGTTTGCTAATATTTGTATTTATTGGCAATTTGTGATTTTTTATTTTTTTTTTAAAACTGCTGGCTCAGTTCCTTCTGTTCAGAGGTATGTGAGCCACATGCTTTTTGGCATTGGTCTTATTTAGATCTAGGTGAAATTTTTAGCAGATGTTTTGAAGGGGTCTGAGGGGGAGTACATTTAATCTGAAGCAGTTTGCAAGTTTGTGTCTGTTTAGCTGGGTCGCTTGAAGTCCTGAAAAATGGAAATACTCAGAATATTTTGTCATTGTTTTGAAAACACATAGAATGCTTGTAGTAGAAAGTGGTTTTCAGTGTTATTTAAAGTCTTTATTTGAAAGAGCTCAAAGCCTAACAGAATACTTTATTTTGGTTAAGCAAAGCACTTTGTCTGAATGAATGGTATGGTATGAAACAAAAAAAGTGATTCTCAGTTCTACCCTAATCTGTGCATTCTTCCTGTTGCGCTGATTTGATACCTTGCTAAAGTGTGTGTGTATCAGGTTACTTATATCTGTACTCATAAAAGATGCAGAGAATCCTTGCTATATGCAGGTCATGGAAAAATCAAAGTATCAGGATGGAGAACAGAAGTTAAAGTTCTGCTTCTGTCATTAATTTCACTCTAGAATTGTATTAATTGTTGGCATGCTAGCAAGCACAGTGAGCACATACTTTAATGGGTCAGCGCATTGGAAAGGGTCTTAGGAGCAAAGTTGCCTGGTCTTTGTAGCTGGATTCACTCAGCATGTGCTAAGTACATCAGCAGAGTGCCCTGTTTGAAACCAACTCTGAAATCCTGCACTGGGATCCCATTCAGTGCACCCTGTGTGGAACTGATTTCTATGGCCTCAGAAATACTTTAATGCCATGCTTTGTCATATAGAGTCATTCTCTAACCCAGAATAACCAGTTTATTTATCAAGACTTCTAAGAAAGCTGTAGGTGTATTAGACTCTATGACAAAATCTGTTTAACATGGGAAATGTCATTCTCTGTGTGGTTTAGGGGGTTGCTTGAACAGATAGGTGCTGGAATTGAAATACTTACTAAAGGCAGGCAGCTAACCTAAACCTCTAATTATCTGGAAAACTTCAAGCTGAACACTCAGCACTGTAATTACCTGAAAATTACTAGCTAAGGCTGGACAAAATGTTTTTCTTTGGCATTTTGCTTTATGCCTCTAGCTTGAAAGAGAAATTAAACCTGCAAATGCTGGAGGTACTGTCAAAACAAGACAACTGAAACAAGAAACAAGCTGCTTTTTAATTTCTATGGATTTTTCTCAAACTTTTTCAACTTGCCTTCTGTAAAATAATTGAAACATGCTCTATCATTTACTGTTGACCTTGATTAAACTTAAAGGTATTGTGCACAGCAGTGAAATCAACAGATAATATTGAACATAAGTAAAAAGATCAGCATCTGTAAGTAGACAGCATTTAAGTACAAGCACACTGGGAAGTTATTTCATCCCGTTCTAATCTGGAGGCCAGAGTGAAATAGCCTTGCAATCAGCTGAGTGAGAGCTCTGTCAGAAAGAGATCTGTGGGATGTGCCTGTGATGTGTGGTGCTTCTTCAGTCATCCCTAGGCACAGACAGACATAGGAGATGACTGGTTGCGGAGTCATGGGCTATTTATAGAGCTATTTATATCAAGTAAGTATGAACCCAAAGAAACACCCAGTTGTCAGCGATCCTAAACAAATGATAAACAAATTGGCCAAGTACCATAGAACAACTAATAGCTGGCCTTGAGTGGATCGAAGCAGTGGGCAAGAGTGCTGCAGGTCAGCTGGATGTCAGAGGAGTTCAGGTATTGCTTCCAGTTTTGATATATGGCAACCAGTAGTGACACTGAGCAGCTCTTTAGATGTGACTGGTGAATGGAGAATAGATTTAGATCTTGACCCAGGGTGTTGGGACTGTAAGTTCTTCTAGTCATTGTGTATGCTGCTGGAGACTTCTATGCAGACAGGGGCATCCTGAACTGTTCCTAAACTCTCAATACACACAGTTAGTAGTTACCCACTTATGGCCAAGCTGAAGTAGGCTGGGTTTTTAAGTGTTTGCCATTAAGGAACTTGCTTGTGCAGTCTCCTGTTGTGCTTGCTCTATTTGAAAGTCTGTTTTTCTAGAGCTGTGTCAATTGCTGGAAGTCATTTAAAACAGAAAGTGCAGATAGCTTCCCCATAGTACCCCTTGAAAGAGGTTTCAAGAACTGACAGAGACCCTCCTTCCCCCTGCCCCCAAAGGGTGATTATTTGGAACTGGTACAGAGGATCATCCTTAGATATGAATCTCTGCTCTGAGAACACAAGAGGTGTTTAAACTGGAAACATGCCCCACTTTGAAATGCACTTACTGACAGGTGTAGAACACCTCTCTGCTGTGAGACTGGTCTGCATGGCATCTGGAAGGAGCATAGATGAAAGGAACAGTGAATTCAGTTTCCTCAAGGGCAGACTGGTCATCTGACCGAAAAACTTGCTCACCATCAGGGCAATCATTAGTGTAATGATGGTGTTGGATGCAGAGATCTTAAATTAATCTTCTAATAAGCCTGTCTAGGTACAAAAGCTGTAGTCTGATCTTCCTTTCAAAGCTAAAAGCACTATGCCTGAACACGATTCTATTCTATGATTCTATCCATCCAGGGATAAGAGATGAAAGCAGTGTAGGTATTTTCTGGAGTATGACTTATATAAAAGGGATTTTATGACTTTGCTTTTTTAAGTACTGTTCTTCAGATGTCAGCTTTTAAAATTTTAGAAAATATCTGTAGAATCAGATTGGACCTTGCTCAGTGCTGCTCCATCAGTTTCCATTTTCCATATATTCTAGGTTGACAATTGTTGCAGAAGGCTCTGTGCTGGGCAGGTGTGGTTTGTAGCCACACCTCCCACCCCTGTCAGCTTAGAGAGACTGCTTCAGGTGGAGCACTGAACAACTGAATGGTAGACTGTGTTGGCTGAAATTCAGGAACTAGAAACTATTTCTACACCATAATGCTTAGTGACTAATGCTTCATGACACTTAAGGATTTTTTAAAGGCTTATTTTCTTTTCGGCAGCTTGTGCAACAATCCATAGTTCATTTAGCAGGCAAGGAGAAGGGCCGTAGATGCTCGCTTTGATAGTTTCATAGCAATATTACTGTTTCTTAAACCAGTTCACAAATGATACCGTGATGTAATGTCAGTTTTATTAGTGAATTGAACAGAAAACCACATGATGTCTGCTGCAATAATTCTTTGTAAAAGAATGTTTTATTTCAATTATGGGGCCAAGATTTGGAGTGAAGAAATTTGTGGGATTTACTTTTTTCTCAGTCATTTTAGAAGTGACAGAAGACAAGGAGAAAAAAGTTGACAAGGAGCATGTGTGCAGAAACCTAAAGAGATCTGAATGATGGTGAAATGCTGGCTGGACTTCTCAGGTGTCTTTCTGTTTTAGTAGTAATTTTTATTTTTTTCATTGATCTCTGCACTGAAAGTGAGGCAATTCTATTATTTATTTAACAAAATACAAATCTTCACCCTTCTTGTTTTAACTTTTATGGGATACCTAGGAAAACCCAGCAAGTATGAAGGATGCTCAATCTTCCTGAACTTCCTGAAGTATTTAAGAGTAAATGAGTAGGTTATGACTTTCAAGCCTGAGCAGCCTGTCTGAGAGATCCAGCTACAGTGGTTTCTGACAAGGAGGGCAGAGAATATGCACCCCAGAGACTGGGGGGCAGGAGCAGGGCCATAAAAAAAAAATATATATATAGTTTCTGCTTGAGTGAGTTCTCTGGAGCTGCGCTAAGAAAAATTATGCTTCTATAATGTATGAGTTAAACATCGTTTGTGTCTTCAGATATAAGACTAAAAAGCTCTTGTATCCCAAATCAGTCTGTTCAGGTAATGAAGAGCAGAAATCCTGCCTCCTAAATGCTCATTCTGTTTAAATTTATGAGAATGTCAAAACACACAGTGGCTGCGTATTTCAGAACTATACTGTAGCTTACAAACGCTTTCAGTATTTCCACAAACACTCTTGATAAGAGGTCCTTCTTCCATAAGCTGACTGTGAATGAATTTTGATGTAACTTGAAAAGATAACTTTAAGTGGAGATTTATAGCTGACAGCTTCTGTGACCATAACAATGTTTTAGCGGTGTGTTTATTCTAGAACGCTGACACCTTTTCAAAACTCAAACAATTCCAGCAGGTAGGAAGTATGTCCATGTAGAACTGGATAGATAAACTTAAAAGAAAAATTAATATCTGATTGATTTTTATTTTTTTTAAGAAAAATAAAAATGCCATTACAGTGTTTGAACTAAAATTTTCAATATTATGATACCTCTCACCAGAACTGATTTAAAGATGACACTCAAGACTGTATGTTCCTTCTACAAAGTGGAAACAGTATGAAAAAGTTTCCTAAATCTAGTAAAAACTTTCCTTACAGGAAAAAAAAAAAATATTTTTTTTTCAGAGCACTTGGAAAACACTTGTCCCAAACTATAAATAAAAATTTAGCTGATAAGTTTGGTCAAAGATCAGGAAGGATGAATCTGAAGGATGAAAATGTTTAGGTGTTAGGGGAGAAAGATCCTTGTCATAGTGGGTGAAAACAGGGATTTACTTGCCAGTTTAAGGGAGGGGCTTGGTTAGATATTTCAGTCATCCAAATGTATACCACTAATTTTAAAACTTTAAAGAACATGCAAAATTCTTAAACTTAGTATGATAATATTTATTTATTTAGCATATGATAAATGTTAGCCTTGGGATGTAAACTTGAATTCCAAAAATATTTCCAGGTTACTGAAAGGAGATCTCTCTTTATAAGGCAAATCATACATATTTTCATTGCTGAACAGTGATAAAAAGCAACATATTCAAGGCAAACTAGTGTACAGTGGTTTTGTTTCACCCTGTGAAAGCATAATGATGGGGGGGAATAAACACATCCTCACCAGAAGACAATGACAAAATACTTTGTAAACTATTTGTTGGATGTCAGACTGGTGTTTTCCTAGAAGGTTTTATATTCTTTTATCTGGAGCTTATATTCCAGAAGAATCCTCTTTTTAGATCAACTTATCTTTTCAGACAAACTCTTTTGTCAAATTTATTGTTTGAGGCATCCCGAAGACAGAGTGGGTCCCTGTGTTTGCTGTTTCCTCCTTTAGGAAGGAGGGGGGAAGAAGAGCAAAGGAGAAAATGAGGCACTGGGGACATGTGCCTTCTGAACCACCTTCCTCACTAGATAAGAATACAAAACCTGGAGATCAAGCCACACTGATACTCTGACAGATGCTGATACTGGGAGCAAAGCCACAGCAACCACAAGTGATTTTTAAATTTTTAAATTTTTTCTTCTTTTTCTGTGCTTTCAGTGTGATCTGAAGAGACACCCAGCTACAGCTGCTGTTATTTATCACTGTACCTTCAACTGAACAGTGGGAAATTGCCTGTGACAACAAAGAAATTCGCATGCGACTGGTTTTTCCCCACTCTAATCTGCTCCTGTTTGCGAAGCAGGGCAACATTTCTCGAGTTTTCTACATTTTCCGTTCTGACTAGTCTGCTGATCTGTACTCTCTGTCCCAAATTAACTGCTGATCTTCTCCTTTGCTTTGCTATTCTTCACTTCACCATCCTTTAGGTAATTCCTACCCCATCTAAAAATCAAAAATCCATCGAGTGGGATATGACTGTTTTTTCAAGCAGAGTCCATATTTCTCTGTGCTTTTCTCTGTTGGCAGAGGAAGTTTGCAGTGCCAGGATTGTCTCCTATTTTACCTGTAACAAAGCCATGCTTCTAATTTGTCGCAGTAATAGGAAAAGCTCTGTAGGTGGTGTAGAAAAATACCTTCAGGAGAAGAGTTAGATTTCAGCTGCACAAAAATAAAAGGGTTAGCACAGTGCAGTAGTGTGGAAACAGGTTGGAACAATTTTGATGAGTAAAACCGAACTTATACACTTGTCCAAATTAAAGAAACAAGTTAAATCAGAACCAGACTATGCAGGCAATTCTCAGATAATGAATACACTTAGACAAAATTGGGAGCTGCTAAAATCTTGCTTAAAATACTTGGACCGTCCCTGCTGGAAATGTTCAGCTATCTTAATCTAAAAAGAGTGGAAATTGAAGGAGAAGCAACCATTAGGCAGCATTTTAAGGGAATGAAGCAGACGTATGATGTCATAACATTGTCAGAAATTGTTTAGGGGGATGATGGACAAGATGATGATGTACTGTATGGGTTTGTAGAAATACTGAAGAAAAAAAGTTTGGAGCTGATGAACTTCACAGATCAAACAAAAAAAGGGAATCCACAGAAATTAAATCTAATCTTAATAGCCTTGAAATAAAATAGAGAATGGCAGTGGAGGCTGAAAAATAGTGAATTAGAAAGTCAGAATTAAGATAACGTTACAGTTCTATTCAGCAGTAAGAGGAGGGAGGCAATGGAATGGAACTGCAGAAACTGCACTGATGGAGGGGTCCTGTGTGACACCGAGCAGAGGGCGCAAGTGAAAAAGAGAGGGGAGGATGGAGAATAGATCAGTTGAAGTTACCTGATAAGACTATAGAGATGTTCATTAAGCAGAAGTTTTTTGTGCATTCAACAGCCCTGTACAGAATTCATGTCAGCTGCCCCCCTTGCCCCCTCCCTGTTAAACAAGGAGGGCTATCTCACAGCAGCTGAACCACGAGGCTACAAAGACAATGTTAATGGAACAAGCTTATCTTTCTGTTGCTGGGTAAAACTTCACCACTCCATTAAGACAAACATATCCCCTAATACTTTATTATCTATTTCTTTTTTCCCCTCTCAGTTTGTTAATTCTTGTAAAGCACTACAGCAGTACCTTGGTAAAGAAATGACACAGTGAGTCAGCTTTTCAGACTGGTCATTAGTAACTGGAGAAGCAGGGAAGAAGACAGTGCCTATTCCACCTCTCCCTTCCTGGCTAAAGCAAAGTGTGGTCATTGGCATCTTTGTATTCACCTCAGTCTTGTGCTGCTGTGTTCCTACTTGGCTTTTCTCTTTGATCATCTTGAAGGGGAAAAGTGATGTGTGAGAGTTCTTGTTCAGAAAAAGAACCTCTAAATCCTGTGCTCCACTTTTTTACTCTACTTTTACTTGTCATAATGCTTACACCAAAAGCTTTTCATACCCTTCCAGAGGAGGTAACAATAGATTCCGTGTTCAGCATGTGCATAGATGATGTTTGGGTTCAATACAGTTCCCTCAGGAAGAGAGGTGTGTTTTTCTGGCAGTTAGATTTATGAAGAGACTTGGTGACTGAGCAGACACTCTCTGCTTATTTTCTGTCTTCCCACCTTGAAATCACATTGCTTATGTACAAAGCCATATACGCTTCAACTAGTACTTACCACTTCCTAAAGATGCTATTAAAATGAGTAACTCCAGCAAGAAGAGAGGGAAGGTAATTGGAATGGTGATGGTTTCTAGTGGTTCTTACCTGTTTTAAAAAGTAGCTAATGAGAAGCTAAAGAACAAACTGGTGAGACATTAAAAGAACATAAAATAATACTGATGATGAATAATCTGAGAAATAAATAATGGAAAGTAGCAAAATATGTGAAATGGAACAGGAAAATTGCCATTTTTGACATAATAGGTATTGAAATAGCAGACCTTCAAATTATTATCTTTCTGCTTGGGAGGTGTGTGTCACTGGATCATTTCCTATGAAGATTAAACTGTGGTGAAATTTAAGAAGAAAATTATAGACAATATACAGAGAATGACCTTTATCAGAGATGCGTTTTTTTTTTTATCACATGAAATACAATTCGGTGCCAGTAGAGAAAAAGCAGCATTCTACCCAGAGAAATAGGAGCTAAGTGTGGAAAAGGTTTTTGTAAGCTCTGGAGATGACTTTTCCTGTCTCATACAGTAAAAAGCCCCTGTGTGCTTCCTTCTGCACTATATCAAAGGAAGAAATAACACTTGAAAATTCTTTCTTGCAAGAGATGGGAAGGATTACTCCTATAGCCCTCAAATCTGGGCTCTGCTCAGCTGCCGTGCAAAGCAAATTCCAGAAGTCTGGGGTGCTAAACATAGTGTTGCAATTAAAAAAAAAATATTATTTTTGAGTGACTTTTATTTTTGAATCAAATTACTACCATGAACCATTTAATGTGCAATCCTGAAGCCATTACAATGTTAGTAGGTGGAGATCTGCTTTATTTTTTTCCCAGAAGAAGCCTAAAGCACCAAAAATGTTTGCCAGTCATGGTTATTTATATTGCATCACTAATGGACCACGGTATAGGTGGACTTCATATTTTTTGCACATGAACATAAATCCAAATTCTATGCTGTTGCTTGTGATAATGCTCTCAGATGAGAAGGCTGGAAGCCCTTGATGTTTATTTCATAAACTGGAGCTTGTTGCCAGGCTGCAAGCTTACACAACGGGCATTTTAGTACCATCACCTGTGCAAATTACATGGAATAACAGCTGAAAAATACTGTGAGAAAAGACTGCAGCAGAGACCCAGACCTTTGCAGACAGGATTTCTATAGGAAGTGGCATCCTGCAGTCCCTCAGGTGGAGTATTATGGTGTAGCTGATTTCTGCCTGGTCAGTTTTATTTGGCTGGGTTATCTCAGCACTTCCCAGTCTCTTTAAATCTACAGTATCTTAAATCTAATGTTCCAGTCTCCTCACTAGCATTTCCTATTTGTATTTTACAGATGAAGTAGTAGGAGGGAATTCACCCCAGGGACCAGAGGAGGCTGGTGGAGGGGAAGGGAAGCCACACCTGAAGTGTCTGAGGTGTGTGCTCTCGTCACCAAACAGCCCTTCCTCCCTGTCACAGGGTGACTCCTAATGTTAGAGTGGGCAGGAAGAGAATGGGAATGAAATGGGAAGCTCAGAGCTTGTATGGGGGAAAGGCAAACTGAGACATGAGTAGGTAGGCTCTTCAGCGGAGTAGATGGACCATACATTGATTGCACAGAAAAGGCTGTTTCTGAGAAGTGTGTTGTTAGCCTTGGCAGTATAAAAAAATCAGGAAGAAACTTCTAGATAGATCAGAGTAGATTTTTAAAATGCACGTAAAAGAAAACTGGTATTCCAGTAGAAACTAAAATAATTGCCTCTGTATTTTATTTCTGTCATCCTTCAAAGCTGCAAAGTGGTAAGAAATTACAGCACAATGTTCCCACTAAAGCTGAATGGAAACTGAGACTAACTGATTTCTAAGGTGAGATCTCCACTACAGCAATACTGCTATAAAACAAGTGGTTGGAATTACATTTGTAGATTTTTATAACCTAAACCACAGGAACCTGAATCCTTTCAGTGTTCCCTTTCTATGTTCATATTTTAATATCTCTGATAGTGATATTATTCTAATTTTAGGGGCTTGAGGGAATGCCTGCATTAGTTGAAGTAGGGTTTTATTTTTAAAGGAAATGAATTGGATCCAGATAAAACCTAGACCTGAACTTTGCAATTACATGTCTCCTCCACTTCTGAGGAGGCAGATGAGTTGGGGTTTATTTTTCTTGTTACTTGGTATGCAGGGATGTTGTTGGCATGGGCAGCGAGTATATTTTGGTTGTATTGACATATTAGTTCGTTGAAAATTGCAGTATATAAAAATCATTAAAATATGCAAATATCAATTAGTGTTTTGGACATAGCAAGAACATAATGGTTATTAGTGACTCGTAGCAAAATTTTGTTATTGTGGAGAAAAAGGAAGTGAGGATTGTGCGCTCTAGTGGAAGGAGCATCATGTAATTTTAGACATTCAGTGCAGCGTTCAACACTAACCCTGGCTGTGCCTTGGTTTCATTGCATTCTGCTAGTAATTTTGCTTTTCAACAGACAGTAGCTTGTAGCATTAAGGTGATAAAAAAGGTCTGGTTCTCAATCTTGTATTTGAATTATTTTAAAACTTCAGGTTTTTAATGAACTCCTGGGGCAAAAGGGGTGTGGCAAGTGATGTCTATTGGGAGGACATCTACTTGTCCCCCCCTTTTTGGAGTGTTGGGGCAAGTGGTTATAAGTTCCCAAGTGCACAAGTGTTTCAGTGAAACCTTGTTAGGTTTCATGTTCTACTCCATTTAGGTCTTGTGTCAGAGAGCACTCTAGATCTATCTCTTCTAATATCAGTGCTTCAAAAGATTTTTTCTGAAGGAAAAGAATTATCAAGCTTTACTCTGGCTTTTTTTATATGCAATGTAAAGTCCTTTTGGCTATCAGGTCTTGTGTGTGGCAAGGTACTTCTTTTTGACAAATAACATGCTTGAAGTAATGCTTTATGCTGTGAAGTACTCCTAGAAGGAATGTTTGTTGTCTTTTTTTAAAGAAATTGAGCAATGCAACTTATGTCCTCAGTTCCTTACAGAACTTCTTTAAATCTCACAAGGAAGTAAAAGAAAAAAGCATGCAATTGGTATGAATATTTAAAAGAAAATAAAAAGGGGGCAGCAAAAGAAAACCCGTCTAGAGTCTCTGAAGAAAGAAGTCATCTCATTTTGAAGAGGAGGCAATATAATTTAGAAGTTCATTTAAGCATGTTAAAAAAAGCTTTAATGGGATCTGATGACACTGGTCAGCAGCTTTCTGTGTTAGCACTGTCCCATTATAACCAAGTTACATTCTTAATGCTGTATCATCTTATGCTGAAAATCCGTATTATCTGCAGACACTCAGACTCAAAGCAACATTTATACCTTTGTTTTTAGCTGCCACAAATCAGGAGAAATTCTTCCAGCTGTTGAAAGGGATCTTGAAATGATTTTACAGCTGAACTCCAATCAGATAATGCTAATCTCTAAGGGGTACAATGATGCATTCACAGGAGAAGATATTAATACTGTGGCTCACCCCAGAGGTGACTGTATTTCAATTTGATAAATTGTCATCTTATCTGTCAAGCTTTGACTATATTTTGGGTGCTTTGGAAAGAATGAATCTCTGTAGACATGGTTCATTGCCATTTAGAGCAGTGTGCCAAATGGCATATGCTCTATTAGACATAGTCAAAGATGATTAATTACTGTATTTGTCAGTGGGGAGGAGGGAAACCAAACCAAACAACTTTTTTATTCATTGTTTTTCCTTTGCGGACTGGCTGAAACAGGACAACTCTGGAACAGCAATATGGCATTCCTGCAACAGCGCCTCACCTTTTCCATAAAAGGTTCCTGAATCAGCCTCCACTGACATCAGACTAAATTAGTGAACTTGCGTCATCTTAAAATGGCTGTAACAGCTTAATCAGCCTCGAGTTTTGCTGTTGGGAAAATTTATAATCTTCCGAATTGAACCTTAAATTAAATGTTTTCTCCTGCTGGTGATGCTCCTTAGAGTTAACTGCAGCTTTAGTACATAGAGTACTTGAAATGCAACGAAGGCTGTGTGAAATTCTGAAGTCCTTAGAGATTATGTGAAAATGATACATGAAAAATCTTTACCCTTGAAAGTGGTAAACTGACATTTGAATGTAACAAAGTGCCTTAATGCTTGCCTCTAAATTGATTCAGTCTTATTTTATGTCTCTCTATGCATATGCACACATGAATGTGTAAACCTAAACTTCATTTATTTTTGTCTGTTGTTATGAATTGGCATTTCTACTGCCCCAAAGGGATTTGTTTTAGAAGGTATAATACTTGGTAATCTCCTTCCAGTGAAGTATGCTGCCTAAGTATATGTAAGAAATAACGTGCTATGTCAGTTGTGGTATCAAAAGTGTTGCTTGAACTAAATTAATTTCAAAATGAGACTTGAAACCAGAATCCATATAAACAAAATGTTCAGCATTTCAAGGCTGCATGTCTTCTGCAGTTTTTCAAAGTGTCGCTTCTCTAATGTCACTGTGCTTGGAGCTTTTGCCCACACTTGAGGTAGCTTAAACCTGTGCTACATACATGTCATTAAAGCAACTGATGTTGCATCAGTTGTTTCAGTTCTGAATGTAGCTTGTACCAGAGTGCTGGTTTCTCTGCCTTTGCATTGGGGACCTTGAGGAGAGAATGGCTGTGTTTATACTTAAGGACAGATACACTTGTCACAGTGATGCTCAGTCCTCGTTCCCTGGTGAAGTGGGGAAAGTAGGACTGTGGGATGGTGCACAGAAACTTGCTGGGCTTCCTGCGGTAAGAAACTGAAGCCCATAGTAATATTTTGTCCTGGTATGTAGCTGGGCTGTGGTCAGGGTATGTGCTCTAGCCCTGGGGTGTAGCCAGTACGACTCTGACATGTTGCTCATGTAAAGGAAATATGCACTCGGGTTTTTTTACAGGCCTTAAAAATAATGCCTGAGCCTCATCTCTGAATATTTCTATCGCCCCTGAAAAATAATAAAATTAATCTTCAAATGTGCAGCATAAACCACGAAAGGAGTGCTGTACTTTTCTGTTTTATTTAAACAGTAAAACCACCATGTCTCACAGGGGACGCTGATATTGGCCATTTCCTTTCAGTTCCAGGACAAATGAAAGCAAGTAAATGTCTTGTTCTTTTTCTTGAGACTGCTTCCTCCACTGTTTTCTTTCCTAGTGCTCTTGTCTAAGCTGTTAAATTGTTGTTTTAAAGAAGTGATTCCAGCTCTTTTAATATCAAACCTCATATAAAAGTTGACCAATGTGGAAGGACCTTCCATGAAGCTTCTCTTTCCCAAACTTCTTGAGGAATTCAGTTCAATTTCCTTGTCTTAAGCAGGATTAAGAATAATCTATGGAAAGAAATGTCACTTCATTTTTCATAAGCTTCTTATTTTTTTCTAGAATTTACAGGGGCTTTTGTTTCATATTTGGCAATGACACATTTCCAGTCTATAAAAAATAATTAATAGATTTCTTGCATATGTACAATGGTAGTAATGAAAGGTACCTGGAGTTAAGGCCTTTCTCGTATACAGTAACCAACTTCTTGGTAGGTAGAAGAGTTGTTGTGTATACAGCAGAGGTATAGAGCCTTTTTCTGGAAGAGTTCTGTTTTTCTAGAATCTCTTTATCTCTTGTGTTCATATTTTACACTGTTTAAGGCAAAATCCTAAACACCAAAGTAGCAATTCACATGACAACAGATGATGGGAGAAAGCAACAGTGATGAAAAAGAGCAGTGAAAGGATGTAAAGAAGATGCCTTCTGGAAGAAGAATGCAGGAGGAACAGTGCTGCAGGTTGGCACTTTTGGACACTGGGGGAAAATGACAGTGAAATGAAAACCCCTGGCTGCTCGCAGAGCCTGCTTTCACAGTTTGCAGTAACAAAAAGTGCAAGTTAATGCAGATCTGTTCCGACAAACCTAATGGAAACAATTGCAGTTGCATCCTTTTGACTTGTGGGAAATATTAAGGAAGATTGCCAGTCTCGGGAGAGTAAAGCTCATAGTCATCAGTTCCGGAGGCTGTCTGAGGACTTCTTATTCTGCCTCAAATCAGCTGAGGATGGGTTTGTTTTTTCTTTAAACTCGCACAGGAGGCCAAATTTTAGAGCTACCCTGAAGCTGGTGCTGCTGCAGTATCACCTTTGAAAGCTCGCATATTGTTGCACAAACTGGGCTATTCCCAGTGTGTGTCTTACAAGTTAATGTTGTGTATTGCTTAGCCTGTGTGACTAGAGGTAAAGGAATGATCACTTGAGTATCCTAGAGTGAGTTTAGCACAAGTTGACCTCTGAGTGGTTGTAGAGTAGGACTGGCCAAATACTTCAATAAAAAGAAAAGACCTGGAGTTATAGTCGTGATTGTTCTACCTTAATGCCTTTTAGCTCATCAAGGTGCCATGGGCAAGTACAATGCTGTCTGAGAATATATTCTGGATGTAATTTGCAAAGACCTGTGGGACATTTAATATCGGTCCTGTACAACAGCAATGTTGGATTCGGAGACTTGTATAAAGACACTGATTCAATGACTGCTGATGCTGAGGCTGCACATCAGTTTGCCATGCTATTTTAGATGATCTTCATAAGCTCTACTCTGTACAGTGAGTGGAGTGCTGCATTATTAATATGGGGCTTACAACAATATAATTATAAAGAAATAGCTGATGTTTGATTCATTAAGGCTATCCGTTTTTAAAAGAAAGCCAACCTTTAAAGTGAGCATTTAATCACTGTCATAGGTCACTAAAAGAGCCCTCTATTACTTGTGTTTGGACAAACGAGCTCTAAATGAGAATATTCCCAAGTAGAGCAAAAGGTGGTGTTAGTACCTCCGCTGACATGCAGCTTCTTACAAATACTGTACTGCTCCTCAGACTGATGTCAAGGCGTGGCTACAATTTTCATCACCCCAGGCATGTTATTTTGAGGCAGCTCATTTTTGTCACCTAGAATTGTACCCTTAAGATGATAAGGTACCCGAGCTCTAGCTAGCACTAAGGGAGTGTTAAATGGAGACAGTCTGCTGAAGGCACTAAATACCCTCCTGAACGTCTTGCCTAGAAAAGTGAAACAAAACACTGGATACAAAAATGTGAACAATCAGAAAGGAGGAAATATGTAGTCCCAAAATACTAATTCCTGACTTTCCAAATACCCTGTAGCATATGCAAAAGAAGTAACTTGGTCATCTTTTCTTCAAAACTACATTAGTAAAGGGTAAGAGACAGTCATCCGGAAAATGGTAGCCTTTTCTACCATGACACCTCTGTCAACAGAAGACATCTGTAGCAGCAGAGGGAAGAAGTTTAAAACACAAACTTCTCCATATGGAAAAAATGCAGACATTTCTGATGTCCATGTTTTCCCTGCTGCATTTTTGGAGCAAGAGTTAAAAGTCAGCCCTCTAAGTCTTGCTCGTGTAATTCTCCATAGGGAATTTCATGAGTGCCTTTCTCTCTTCTGTTCAGGCCAGGATTTTTAAGGAAGAGGGTGATCACCTTTCCCCTTCACCTAGGAGCTACATTCCCCTTTCACTGGCAGGGTATTTAAAAAGGTAGGGATAAAAGGGACTTTCAATGTAATGCATCTCAAAAATAAGAGTTGTGGGAAGGTTGTTAAAGCTTTGGACTTTCCCTCCCTGATGAAAAGCCACCGTGCTGAGTGGGTAGGTTTGATATGTTTATACTTCTTGTAGACAATGAATTAAGATGGAAGGTAAACTCATATCTGAATATTTTTATAGATATTCAGTATTAGTGGTATTTACTTCTTTATCACAGGGAGATTTATGAGCAGTTTCTTGTTGCCATGACAACAGAAACAGTCTAGCATATAGAATGGGGGAGCTTGGTTGCACTTTCTGGTTTCACATGAGAGAGAATGAAGTGCATACCCACCTGGAATATGAATTATTCCAATGACATCAGGCTGTTATCTTTTACAGTAAATTACCACACCCCTTTGCCTGTGTGATTTCTTATAAACTGGAACCTTAAATTATGTACATTCTGGCTGCTACTTCACAGTAAGTTCAGTTTCTAGCAGGTAAATATTTTGCCTCTCAGAAAACAACTTTGGAAGTTGTTTGTCTTCTACTCTTTTTGTTCTGTTAAGTTTTTTGGAAATGGCTTTTGGCTCCCTGTTGATTCCTTGTCACGTAAGTCATAAGATGATTTGGATGAACATGTCAGCATGAGAAGCCCCATTTCAATAGCTTTTTGTAATATTCTACATAACTGGCCTGCCACCTCTTCCCCATTTCTATTAAGGCTGGTTCAGTAGAAACTCAACCGAAGAAGTTTTGAAAGTCTCTGAATTTTAGAATGTTGTTTTTTTTTTTTCCCCTGATGAATATGTACATGATGTGTTTTAAACTGTAATCCAGCTCCCATTGAAGTCTATGGCAACACTGCCATCAATTCCTGTGGTGCAGAAGTGGACTTATAATGAGCTATTTAACATTTCACTTATCTGAATTGTCACAGCTTGAAAGCTGTACTAGAAGACTAGAAGGGGTTTGGATTGACTGAAGGGCCTGTAAGTGTAATCAAAGAGACCAAATTGTGTGCAAGAAACTGTTTTATCTCCTTCTCTTTCATGTACAGAAACCTGATAGAATTTGTTTAGTAGATTCTGGCATACAAAAATGAATAGTCAAATGCAGTATTCAGAAAGAAAGACTCTTCAGAACACTGATGAATAGTTTGACAGTCAAGCAGCTATAATTCAGGAGTGTTAAGTTTTTCACATTATGTCACAAAACTTCTGATGAGAAAGTCTTGTTCATAAACCACATCTAATTTGGTTTTCTTATCTGTACAGTAATGGACCCTTGGAGAAGATCTGATGCAACAGATATCATAATATATGGCTATCTTATTTGTTTAATATCAAAATGTTTCATATCTCTGATGTTAATGTGGTGTTCAGAATTACACAGAAATATATGACAATGATAGAAGATGGGAGAGTTCCCCCACCGAGTTTCAGCTTCTGAAATTCAATTTGATTTCAAATATCACTTCCAAAGTGATACTCATTCAAATGAACAAATAATTTTTTTTCTTTATTAGTTTATAGGCTGGCGCTGCTACAGAATTGAATTTTTATTCTTAATAATGAGATGTCCAGGAACAAATCCAGATTATTATCAGCATCTTCAGGCTTTGCTGTATCTTCCTTTCTGTTACTGAGTATAAATGTCTGTGTTCAGTTAAAACACCTGTGATGTGTTTGTAATATAATGGTTAAATCGGCCTCAGTTTCTTTCATAGCTTCCCTTTACTCAGGTGTGTTGTTGCACTGTTATTCTCACACTGTTCTCTTGACAGGTAGACTACCTCTCCTCTCACCGTCTTGCCTACTGTTAATTTAAAATATTAACAAAATTGAATTCTTCAGTTAGGTTTGCCTTGTGTAGAAAATATTTCCTAGGAAGAATTTGCCATGGAAAACTTAATTCAAGGAGTGCCTGTATGGTCTAGAGGCATTATATTTTAAAATTATTTTTGTTTAGCGTTGGTGATTTGTTTGCAAAATGAACAAATGCACAGAATGAGAAGTTTTAAATGCAAATCCCATTTCTGCCAGTAGTAATGGGTCCTGAACAAGGTCAGTTTAGTCAACTTACAGTGAGACATCAGTCCTATGAGCTAAACTCCTGTTTCCAAGAAAACTGAAAAGGAGGAGGAAAATGTTTTTCTTGAATGCCAAGTCTTTCAATTTCCCCCCATCCCTAATAAAGGCTAATTTTAGTTTCAGTGGAGGAAACTGCTCGGAAAAATCTGGAGTGTATTTTTGTTATTTGCGTCTTTTCCAGACATGAAAGAACTGCCACTGCTGCTGGAGACTGTTCTGAGAAAACTATTTGATAGGAAATTGATTCATGTAGGAAATCATTTAGAAAAGCAGTTAACTTCAGCTTTTAAGTGCTTGTGAATCTACACAGGGAATTAATGAATACGAATTAGACTTTAAGATACATGACTGAGAATTTGTAAGATCATGGGAGAGTGCAAGTTAAAATCTGATAACCTACTGTGTGGGAAAGGTTTGCTTATATTAACTTTCTTCATCAGGTTGAGAAGTTTGAATGGTGTAGTGTTTTATTTATGAAATGGATAAAGGGTAAGCAAGAGGAAACTTTGGGGCTCAAAAATCAGACGGGAACCTGAAGGGAAAATTGACATTGATTTGTTAAAAGGTTGGTATTCCTAAGGCTGTCCTTAAGGCAACTCCTGATTCTCATCACTATGTGAAATAAATGCCAAAACCCAACCCACCAGAGGAGACTGTTGACATAATCAGTGTATTCTGACTTTGTGTTCTTAATGCTGGTAATCAGGTGCTTCTGGGAACAGAATCTGACTTACAAAGTTACTTACAGGCAGTGGGTTTGGGGCTTGGTTGTTTATGTTGTTTTGGTGCTTTGTCAGTGTGGGATGTGTTTGTTTTTTTTGCCACTGGAGTCATACAGCAGAATGGTGGGTGAAATTTAATCTGAATTTGAATGACTGCAGCCCTGTTTTAACAGGAATGGCTAGGCCAAAGCTAAGAAGTGGTTCTAGATAATATTTTTTGGCCAAAGTTTTGGATTTCCTTATGTGCCTGGGTTCTTAAAGCATCGAGTAAGTGTAACAGGGACTTGCCAGATATATGGAACTGTAAAACCAAGGAAAGCAGAACTCTATTGCAGAGGTAAAGAAGAAGGGCAACATGGGCAACATGGGGACCAGCTTCTTCAGGATGATTTTTCTCACTAGCAATGTTTAACTGGGCAACTACAAAAAGAAAAACATGAGGTAAATTACCCTTTTTTTACAATGTTCATATTCATAGGCACACGTGTTGATATAAGTGTGTTTATATATCTCCCAGCCACGGGATGCTTGCATGTGTACATAAACCCATTTCCCAGCCCCTGATTGCATGGTAATGACACTCAAAATGCCATCTCTCAGCAAAAGTACAGATGTATGCTATCGGTGACTCTCCCAAATTATTTAATCTGTATTACCAAACCAAAATCATCTCAGCATTCTGCTGAGAGAAAAATCAAGAAAAATCATGCTAGTTAAGACTGGTATCTAATAACAGTGATCTTAGAAATCAGAAGTAAATTATTTTATTTCTTTTCATCTTTTTTTTTTAAAGCTCAGAGGAAAAGCCCAAGTGATGCAAAGGCAAATGCTTACCACCTCCCACAAGCACTCTGATGCCCTGCCACTCCTTAGGCAATGGCTAGTTTGGAAGACAAACCTCCTGGTTTTAGCTGTTGAACATGATGTTATATGGCATGAAATATCCCTTTTGGCCAATTTGAGCGAGCTCTCCTGGCTATGTCCCCTCCCAGCATCTTGCCCACCTCCAGCCTACTTGCTGGCAGGGGCAGAGTAAGGAGCTGAGAAAGCCTTGGGCTGTGCAAGCACTGCTCAGCAACAGCCAAAACATTGGTGTTTCCAATGTTGTTTTAGTTGCAAACCAACGCGCAGCTCCTACGAAGAAAATTAACTCCAGCTGAGCCAGAACCTCTCTTCTTCCCAGTACTGTGGGCATGTATAATGGTGATTTCATCTTAGCAGCATTTCCATATTAATTATTTCCTCTTAATAGTTTTTCTATTGTTCTGGATGTTTTCTTTATTTCTGAGTGATACTGGTGCTTGTAAAACTCATTCTCAGATAGACTGGCCAGAATAAGCCTTCATCTGAATGAGTGTAGGAACACACAACATACTTTGTGTTTTCATTAACTGTGCATGCTTCCAGTCTTTGCTGTCTTCATTGTCATTGAACTTGTCACTCTGACTCAAAGTCTTTGAGTTAGTGACAAAACAAAGTAAAACCTTGTTGTTTTCATTTGGTTTGTGATTTTATTTTTTTCCCCCTGAATTTGCTGTAGTACATTTAAATCAAGCAGTATGACTCAGTAATTCATGTTACTCTTTCTTTACTATGCATTACCTTGTATTGGTCAAATCTGTGTTTCACCACCTACATTTTACTTCCTGCCAAAGTTTTCATATTGAACTTGGACTATTCATAGGAAGTGGATGCATAAATGATATGAAAACAGATGAAGGAACTTTGATTTTAAATGTGAGAGTATTTACCATTTTAAGAGAATTATTACTTCACTAATTAGGATCTCTTCAGGAATGTATAATGGACAAAGTGTAATTAACTTCTGTGAATTCTCTTGTACTGCTTCACTGTGCAACTGGTGGGGCCAACAGTATCTGTATTTTGTGCTAAGCATGTATCAAAATAAGCCCATTTTGCACTGAGAATGGTGTTTCCTAGTCAGTTTTTACCTGCATTTTGTAAACATAGTTGTCCTGTGTAGAACTGGTGGAGTGATGAAAGTCTGTTTGCAGATAAGACCTGCTTTTTTGTAGGACTGTGTTCATGGGAGTCTGGGTAACTGTACTGAAGAAGCAGCACATTGGCTTCCCTTCTGCCAGGCTGACTAACTTGGTGGTGTCTGGGTTGAGAACCGACGGCAATGCTGCAGCTCCTCCTTAGGAAGCTAGGACCTGGTATAAAATAGGGACTCTTGTACAGGGATGTGGGAGAAATCATGTATCCAGGACGTAGGGAAAGCCACAGTGTATTTGTAGAATCATAGAATACCATGTTGAAGGGATCTCAAGGATCAACTGATCTAACCTTTCATGGCAAAAGCCATGGTCTAGGCAAGATGACCCTGTCTGGATGACTCTTAAGTGTCAGGTGTTGGAGAATCCACCACTTCCTTGGAGAGGTTATTTCAATGGTTTACTGGAATAGTTTATTAATACTGACTCTGTAAGGGAATCTTCCGCTACTGATCCTTCTTTACAAAGCCTGAAGGGTTGCAATCCTGGATTTGGTTAAGCAACAGGTAGAGAAATTGTTCAAGTATTCTGAATTTGTATTTCCCCATCTTGTTAATGCCTTTATTTAGGATAATGCCTTATTTTGTTTATACAGGACAAAACAACATAGTTAAAGTCTTCAACTTTACCTTTGAAAACTTCTCCTTCTGAAGACTTTGCCTTATGCTTTTAAGGTATGGTCTGCATATGAAATAGCCTATTAAAGATTCTGCTAATGGGCTTTATCCTGCAATTCTTCCTGGAGTTGATAAAAGTCCATAGATGTTTACTGCTGATATATTACAGCTCTATATTTGAAAAACCTTACCATTTATTTTTTAGAAGTTCTTCATTTGTGTGCAGGGAAATCCCTCTACTTGCTCATAGTGGTGGTGTTCTCCCCTGGAAATGACTGATTTTTACATTTTTTTTTTTCTTCCCCCTCTTTCTTTGCCTATATCTGCTTAGTTTTGATACATAATACCAATTCCTGATTGTGGAAAAAGTCTGCATATACAACCTTAAATTTAACCATGTATTGAAAGCCAAACCCTACTTAAGCATGTGTTTAGAGCTGACTCTGTACTTGCCTGATTCAGCAAGTTCTTAAATAACAATATTGTCACATTGCTAGGCAGAGGTCATATCACTTATATATAGGTCCTCTGGCATTTTGTTACGAAGTTTGCTGATACAAAAGGACTTGGTATCCACAGAGTATGTATGAACAGCTCTGCCTTTGGTTTTGATGTTCTGGATTTACTGCTGTAGTGTATTTGGTGCTCTGTATCTGTAATCTCAAATAGACAACACGCATCAGAAATTACAGTATTTTCTCAGTTATTCAACTGTGTGTTCATCTGAAAATCTCACTCTGGTTTTGATCATCTGCAGGTCTTTCTATGACACAAGAAGAGAAAATAAGCACCTAAGCAGCAGTCACTACTGCAAAAGGTTCAATTTTAAATTGTTTATGTCCAGAGTAATGTAAGACAATAATTCTGTACTGATATCTCAAAGGAAAATCCTCTTGAGTGTCCTGTTGTCCTCCACAGCACTGGCTTGGAAACCAGCTCAAATCTCAATTGTGAGGATCTAGAGAGACCTGGGGACAGCTTCTGTTGGCTTTGCTTTCCATTTTAGTGATTTACAGCACACTAACTTCATGCATGCATTGGGGAGGGGTGTTCCATATTTAGCTTCAAAAAGGGAAGGGATCAGGTAAAAGGAGGAGCAGAGGTAACATGGTCACAAAACCTGGATGGAAGCTGTGCTGTTATAAGGGCTGTGAGTATGGTTAGTTGTTGGTTGGTTGAATTTGTTGCGTGGTTAACACACTTCATTTTCAAGACTGTTTAGCATCTCAGAACTTCATTTTCCTCCTTCAGTAGGATAGAAAGTGTAATGTGCAGCTCTGGTCAAGATATACGAAGTGAGAACATTACACTGCCATGGCCAAAGAGAATGCTGAAAGCAGCAGAACTCCCTGTAATGTCCTTTCTCACAGAATGCTCCAAGCCCTCTGTTGCTGGGTAAATTTGCATCTGAGATGCTGAAGGCCAGATTTGGCCAACAAATATTACAGGTAAATTTTCTGCAGTACTGTTGTGAATTCAATTGCAGATGATGTAGTGGGCTTGCTCCTCACAAGCATTCACTCTGACATTTGGTCATCAGTGTAACATCTGGAGGAAAAAAGCACCACCAAAATCCCCTGCGTGACACCTCTGGAGGTCACAGAATGAAAATGATGGCAGATCATTTCTGAAACAGGAAGAAGAGTTTTATGCAGTGAATTGTCTGAGGCCTTTTTCAGACAGAACTGCATTCCTGCCTGGATTCTAGGCTGGTGTGGTTGACATTGTCACTCAGTATTAGTAACAGACAGCCTGGGCTGATAGCAGAATCTCTTCAGAGCACACATTTTTGCACATGCATAATTCCTTTGTATACCAGATAACAGAAGAGCAATTTTGGCTATTATTTTGCAAATAACCATGCTGTAAAAATGAATAGAAACCAATTACAAATATGCCTTTCTTAAGTTTGGGTTGTTTTTTTTTCTTGAAGGCTTTGACAACTCTGTAATTGCCCTCAAACTAATAAATTATACAAATTTTCTTTTTATAAATTCAAGTAAAGGGCTAACCTGATTTCCCAAGTATTGTCCTTTCATGTGTTCATAAAGCTTGCAGATTAATTTATTCTTAGATGAATAGAATTTTACAAGTACAGTGGATGCTTTCTGGAAAGTGGTCATTAATCACTGTAATGTCTGACCTCAATCATATCTTGTCTTAAAAATATGCTTTTATATTAATCAATAATTAACATTACCTAGCACCATGTCCTACATTTAAGATATTTTCCTCGTTGCTTTTTGTTTGTAAAAGGCAAATAAAATATGAATTTCTCATGGTACCTTCTTCCAAAGCTGTCGAAGATCAGAAACAGATGATGGGAAGTTAGTTGGTTATTTAGCTGTGTGGGAGATGGTGTTTGCAGCAAAATCTTGTTCTTGTATGGGCATCAACACCTATGGATCATGCTAGGCAATGCAAGTTTTAGTGACACATCACTTGTATGGGGTGGTTCATGTGCTTCTCCCAATTCCTTAATGAGTTCAGCATTCAAGCTCGGTTTGATCATTGGCCTATTAACTGATTATTTATCTTTGGCATTGTGGCTGCAAATACTGATTTGTTCTGGAACTGAAAAGAAAGAAGTAAGCAAGATCTTATAAAAACTTACATAGATGCATGGATATGTGTGTATGTCACTGTAGTCTGCCTTTCTGGGCTTGGTAAGCAATCCACTGGCAGTCTGTTCTTCTGTGTCTGACCTTGAGAAAGTCTCTTCAGATGGCTCCTCTTGACTTCCTTAATTTTTAATAGAGATACTGATACCTGCCTGCCCTACATTATGTATAAGTGGCATCTTCCTTTGCAGTGTGTGCTAAGAGTTCTGGATGAATGGGTTTAAAGTAAAGGAAAAACAGTTAACCTCTTCATCCTGACTGAAATCCTCTGGACTTTATCTAAAGCTGAAATACAGCGGTGTAGCAGAGAACTAGAAGCACAGCCTACTTGCTCAGAAGTCCCAAAATAATCTTGTGTGTGTGTCCCTAATTATGGAGATGATGTGTCCTTTATTCTTGTAGGTTTGGTTGGACCCGGTGACCTCCAAGGTCCTTTCCAACCACAATTATTCTGTGATTCTTTGAGAATTTTTCTGTTGAGTAATTTAAAAAAATTTCTAAAGAATTATTAAACCTAGGTTCTCAAAAACAGTTCATGGCAAAAGCTTGATTTCAACATATCTAATTCACTTGGGAAAACAAAAAAAAGTATTAAGAAATTTGTCTGAAATCTTCTAGTCACATGTCTTAGTTTTAATTCAAAATGGCCATGTGGAATTCTGGTCACGTTACTAAGGCTGTGCTATTTAAGTGGTTGTAACTAGAGTGAAAGAAACTTATTTCAGCTCTGCGGGCTTGATCACTGTGCCAGGATGTTCCCGGGGGAGTGGTTGGTTTCTGAAAGATATTAATGGGAAACATTTGCTCTCTGCAGAAAAAGCCACTTTTTAAAGCTTCTATTGCATGTGTTGGTTATTCACAGACTCCCAGATAAACAGAAGTTTGCTATCTGAAATATATTTCATTCTGAATAAAACAGCTAAGTGTCTCATAAAATTAGTCTTAGCTGTGGATATTCTTGCTAGCTTTGATGGAACAAGCTCCTCTCGGTGTATTTCCTCTCATATGAAACTCAGCTCTATGAATTCACATGCATGCTACCGTTTGACCCTTCAAGAAGAGGACATTATGATGTTTGAACACAGGGTGTTTAATGAAATTTGACATTAGAAGCATGAAACACTACTACTGATATAAATAGGTGAAATGATGTCTCTTCTAGAACTGAAATTTTAGGTTTTGAATGAGCTGGTTTAGTATTTAGCTAAAATAGTTAAATTTTATTTGGATAAAAGAAAAATGTTTATTATGGACATGAACTCAGTGCTTCTAGCATTTCTGTTGTAGAACATGTAGTTAAACTGAGCAGACCAATCTGAGTGTTTAAACTGTAAAAACAGCTACCCAGACTTTTTGACCAAGTGACCAGCACAGCTATCTTCAGGTTTGTGACCGAAACCAGCTTGGCATCTTTGAACTTCTCACTACTGTCTTGACATGATTACATAATATTGAAAGAGTCCAATTTCAGAGGTACAGTGGTTGACAATTCCTCTACAGAATTAATTTGTCTGTTTTTTTTCTAGGAAAAAAAAATATATATATTAGGACAGAAGAGAATTTATTGAAATTAAGCCAGAGGGCTTTTCCTGAACTGGACCTTACACGAGTGCCACAGTGGTGCATGCCAGGTAATCCCTCCTTAGGTTCACTAATACACATTCCGTAATTATGAGCCGTAATTCTAAACTGTGTTTTAATGTTTACAGCATTGTAAAAATACCCATGAGATTTCTGAATGTGTTTCAAGCCACAATGAATCTGAATCATGAAGTGAAACTACAAAGATTTGGTTTTGCTTCTTGATCCGCATACTGAAGTAATTCCTATTCTATTTCACATTATCTTTTCACTGTTAGGTAGTCAGGGAATAGTTCCAGAAAGCTGCAAGTATTTTTAATTTTAGCATTTTAATCCTCTTTGCCTTTGAAAATACCAGACCAGTTTGGAGGGGCAGTGAAGGGGAGTGAATGAGAGGTAAGTTCCTACAGAAACCATCAAATGAAAACCAACCTACTGTTTTCCCCTTTTATTACATTTTTTCCTGCAACGTATACTGTTTGGTAAGTTATGCGAGTGGAAACAGAGTATGAATCCCTTCTCCCTGTCTGACAGTTCTGTCTCTTAATTGTCTTGGCTTGGAGTATTCTTTCCTCTTAGATAATAGTATTTATCCTTCCAAACATCACAGGTTGCTGTTTTCTCTCGGGCATGTCTGTGCTCCCTTATTTTTGTAATATAAAAAATCTTGAAGTTCTTGAAGAAGTGGTTTTCACTATTAGGCTTAGTTATTTGGGTGGATTCAGCGTTGATGTCAACATGTGCTTACACCTACATCTCTGGACTATACCTCCTGGGTGTTATTTTATGTAATATAACTTTTAGTGTCATAATTTGATGGGACCTTCATTGCTGCTGATGTTCTGTGGATTAGGCAGGGCTGCCATGTCACGGAGGTGGTTAAAAAACGGTGTGATCTTCCATCAGGTTAGTGAATGAAAGGATTTGATACAATACTTAGAAACTGAAACTAAATGTGGTGACCTGGCAGTGCTGGACTTGATGACCTTAAAGGTGTCTTCCAACCAAAACGATTCTATGATACCAGATCTTTAAGACAGCAGAAGAAAAGAGAGGATGCCTGTGTGATGTTAGAGATGAGTAAGTGGAAGTGATTGGTACAGTTTTTCCAGAAAACATTCCTTTCTCTCATTCCTTTGAGCCACAGTGAAGCAGGATCTTGCCTTTTCCAGAGGACTTCCCAGAGGACTCATGAGTCCTCCGGGGATGTTTGCTTTCTGAAGTGCTTTGAGCTGAAGTTACTGGATATGTCAAGGGCATTCAGGAGGGTATCTCTGTATGTCTGTGCTGTGCTTCACTCTTGCTTTCCTTAGCATCTGTTACTTGTTGCCGTGAGCAACAGGTTGCAGAGTTAGACCTTTAGTAAGGCAGTCCTTAGGAAGCAATTTGAAACATCTTGGTGCTCAGCATTTTGTTTTTAAATTAAGCTAGCTGTTTGGCTGCCTAAGAGGAGACTACGGCACCTAAATCTGGAAGTCTTTTGTTGGAAAATCCTCATCAAAGTTTCTTATGATTAATGGGTTTTTAATATAATTCAAGAAATGGTAGCATGAAAATGCAATGAGAACATAGAAACAAAAGGTTTTCAATTAATTAGAAGTGCTTTCAGAATTGCCAGGTAATGTTCCCCTGGGGACCTCTAAAATAAACCACTAGTGTACATAGAGTAAAAGCTCACAACAAATCAACAAGTTTTTTCTTTAGACTCAGCGCAGCACAAAAGAGAACTCTGAAGGAGTCAGCTTGCTGCCAAAATAATTTTCAAACACACTTTCCTTGTGTCTTCTCATTTCAGTGGTTTACAAGCTTATAGACATAATTTGTTCTTCTTTTATCCCTTTTTACAGCTTGAAAACATAAAAGATTGGAAGCATTGTGCTAAGTTCCCTGAGGACTCTTGTTTCAAGAATGAACCTCAGGGTTTTTTTGACGTAGGCTATAATTTATTTATTTTTTCTGATTGAAAACACATCTGCCTCCCTTGACTAGTGTGATAAAAGCTTCCCACCTCTGCATTGTCCTCAGCATTTACTGGGGAATCTATTCCGGACCTGCATTCCTTGAAATGCCAGCATTGCTGTTTACAGGTTTAACACAAGCTCTGGGTGAGGAATGCCTCTAAACAAGGGAAGTAGAGACTTATCTACAGGAGGATAAAGCATATTGCTTAAGAAAACCCAATGGAACCATCCCCCGTGGATATTGAGGCTAAATGAGAAAAATCTGTCTTGCCCTAATGGGTGCTCTCGGGCAGAGCTGTGCACAGGGTTTCTTCTGTAGTGCATACCATATGTTGCATCTCCAAAAGATAATATATTGATAGGTCCATGACCTTCCACAGACTGAAAGCATCTGTGTCTGGTTTTTTAGGAAGCTGGTGCCATCAGACAAAGAACACCCCAAAGTAAAAGTGCAAATGACACTGGATAGTGTATTGGCTTACTGCACATCGCTGCGCTAGTCATGCAGAAGTGTGGTGGCATCAGTCAGCTCGGCTGTTCCTTGCTGTGTCGAGTACAATTATAAAGTTCTAAAAGGGTTAATGGGTATTAATTAAGAATGAGTAATTTGAGTAACAGTGTAGCAGCATTTCTCCCGGGCTGCTTACGTTGCTGAGAAACCCAGGCAGAACGCCAAGCTGCTACGGCTATGTAGCTCTGAAATTTGGATCTGTCTGCTGGATTATACTGCGTGCCTATGTTGAAATTTCCTTGCAGATTAAATTATTGCATGACTGGCATTACCATATCCACACAAAGGAGTCAGATAACTACAAGAAAGAAGACATTTTACATTGAAAGAGCATCTAATGCCTATCAAATATCTCTCGTGTTCTGTAGTGATGCTCTGATTGTCCTTTTACAGCAATATCTATAACAACCTACTGACACAACAGATTATGCAACAATCCATAGCATCTGAGTTTTTAAAGCTTCACTGAACTTCCATAAACTCTTTACAAATCCTTCTTCAAAACAAAGCGTGGGCAAATGTGACAAGTTGTTCTGTCTCTTGGTTCTGTCCACTTTCTATCTGCCACAACATAAAGGACAGTGTGAGTGAATTAAACCAAATACACAGGATGAAAGCCATTCAGCAGAGTACTTAAGCATATACCCAACTTCAAGGCTGAGTTGCATCAGTGTTGAATACCATCGAAAACACAGCAGCAGTACCAGCTGTGAAAGACTATATAGCCTGTTCTCCCTCTTATTAGAGACTGCACAGAGATGATCACTCGCAGATGCATTGCCATTATGATGGTTGTTACTGTCATCATCATCTTACCCTACAGGATGACTGGCTCTGGAACCATAAAAATGATCCATAATCGGATATTTCCCACTGTTTGCCTTCAGCATGAGTATTAGAGTTTGGAATTTGTTTTTTTACATTATGTAGAAGGAGGGCATGTGTTATAAAGCCCTGTATTCAAGGTTAAAACGTGTTAATTTATGACTGCAGCATACATTTCCTCATACACTTGAAGGTAAAAAAGAGGTATGTTCACAAATGCTCTTTTCAGGAATAGATAGACACTAGTAGGTGACAGAATGTCTCTTCAGATGGTTTGCATTTTGTCTGTAAATATTATACTTTCCACGCATAAATCGTAGGAACTTTTAATGAAATTTTTAGAAAGGGGTTTATACTTGAAAGCCAGAAGCTCACGTGCATCAGCAGAGCTCATTTTTTTTTATCTGTGGTACTTAGCTGGGAATACTTTGTGCGCAAACTGTATCGTTATGCGGTGGAGAAGACTGGAATTTGTTCAGTATGGTATTTGGAACTTTATGATGATGCATCTTTGGAGCTATTGGAAGAAAACGGTGGCTGTATGGTCAGAGCAGAGGCAGAAAGTTGTGGTGAAGTACAGCAAATAATGTCTGAATGCTTTGGATGGACAACAGAATCAAGTGCTGAAAAATGAAAATGCTTGGCAGGAGGAAAAATACTTTCATACAGTCAGCAGTCTGAGGGATAATGGTTGGTATTATGCACAGCCACGTGCAGCCTGTGTTAGTGACAGGAAAATACCTTTTGTTTCTCCCCTTAATTTCTGAAGAGGAAAACCAAATGAGAATATTTTTTTTCTCTCTGCTTCCTTGTCATACAAGTTATGACATTTTGGAACTAAACAAAAGGTAAATTAATATTAACATTTTTCTGTGCAAATTCAATATCTGCTCATTTGCCAGGCATACGGATCTTTATGGAAATACTCATCTTTTCTTTTTAGAAAAGCTCTTCTGCTGCAGTGATTTTTTAATTTTTTTTTTTTTTGCCAAGAGATGCTTCTCCAAACAATAAGCCCTTTCAAAAACCTTGTTAAAGAAATACTTTGAAAATTATGTAGGGTTAAGCAGTGAATCTCTGTGTTGTACCGTAAACAGGCCAATCTGTTCTGTTAAGAAAATACAATTCTATTTCAGAAGCATTACATTGTAAAATGTGAAAACTTTGACAAAACCTTTTTAACTGAAAATTCTCCTGGACTGTAGTCTTTTCAGACTAATTTTGTATCCATTTATTGAAAGCAGATAGGAACCCAACTATTCACAACTACCTTTTAACTTTCATTCCTGAACCAAACTTCCCGAGAGACACAATTTATAAGCTTAATATTAAATTTTTCACTTTTACTGGTCTTTACCTGGGCACTGTCACTTTGCCTTTCTTCATCACTGCCCTGGAGCTGTGTGGGTCACCATGGCTGTTGTACTCCCACTTGGAAACATGCTTCCCTCTAGTGATGCACCTGCTATGAAGCACATCCGTAAGGAGGAGATACTAAGGTTTCAGAAAAGTTCCAGAAAGTTGTAGGAAGTTTGGAATGGAAAGTTTGTGGGTTGGATTGCCCTAATTATTGCTTGATTGAAAAGGGTGTCTGATAACTCTTCACTCATGAGCTCATCTGTGTGTCCCTCTACAAAATCAACATGCTTTTGACTGAAGGAGGTCTGGCTGTGTATCAACTGTGCAATTCAAAACAGTATGAAGGAGCATGCTTTTTTTTATTGCAGATGTTGATTATACCAGTCAAAAATCCATCTATAGCTGTTCCCTTTTGGTTATTCTAGAGAAAAGTGTAAGTAACCATTCAGATCCAGGCTTGTGAATTCAGAAAACTTATTAGAAGAGGCTGATCAAAGGTACCTTGGTGGAAACAATGAAGTCAGAAACATGGGCACATGTGTCATACTGTAACTTTTTTTTCTTCCTTCTCCTTTATACTATAATGTTGTAACTGTGCCAGTGAAACATTGTAGTGGAAGAACCACACAATATGTTGGAACACCAACTAAATTTAGTTCACTGGTAAACTCAGAGGGGAACTTTTTGTACCAAGCAATCATGAAATGTGCTCCTATAATTATTGCACTATGAAATGCAGAAATTAGTTTTTGTTAGAGTCACTTGAAATGGGTGGTACCTTAGAGCACAGTGAAACATTCCATTATTAGAATGTTCTGAGAATTCAATTTTTTTTTTTCCAGATGTTTGCTTGATGAAACTATTTTGGTTCAAGAAATTGAGTCCATGTGCTTCAGGTTGTTCAGGACTCCCATTTTTTTTCCTACTCTTTAAAATTATTTTGGCTGAGGTGCAAAAGTCATTGAAGTACCTCTGAAAAATACACCTCTTATATTCTGGTTAGCATGGTTCACAAAACATGTCATTGAAATAGATAAAAGCTTTATAGCTGACTTAAAAGGATTCAGGATAATACTTTCAAGTGTAATATATTCATGAAGGTCTATAAAGGGAAGATGGTTTGTTTGAGCTGATCTTACAGCAGCTGTGATAATGAAGGCTTAGTAAATAGTTTTGAACATGCCTCAAAGTTGGTAGAACTTCTATCATTCTTGTCTATGGTCATTAGGTTCACAATGATGTAACATGTTACTGTGGCAACTCTTCCTCAGATGCGAGTACAAAATGAGTCTCAGCTGAGAACAAGAGAGGAAATAAATGATATTTAACACTTTCTCTTTTGGAGTCTGCAGAAACTCCTAGATGTTTCCTAAAACAGATCTAATGCAGTGGAATAAGGGCTAAGGAAACATTTATATCTTAAAACTGCTTGTGGGTTTGATAAGAGATTATAGATCTATTTTCAGAACTGTATTATATTCTGGCTGTTCCTGTTCAATGCACTGTTATTCCAGCATATCATCTGGGAATGTGACTAGTGTGGTGGGGTTGTTTTCCTGTTCTGTATCCCTCCTATTTCATAGTCTGCTCCACCTCTGCTTATCTGGCATGAAGTCTTGCAACAGTATGAGAAATGAGTGCTGTTCAACATCATCAAGGTTTCTACTGGTGCAGATGAGGCCATGTAGTTGACTTGTACTCATTACTGCCCATTTCTTACAACTCCACTTACATTAATTTTACCAACCTGCAGTCTTGTCCTTAATCTCTGTTTATGGGCTGCACCAGTGGAATACAGTAGCCTGTTACTGAAATGCTTTGCATTCCACTTGAGACAATTGACTTTGAGGTAATAATTCATTCCTTTGAGGTTGTTCTGATGCATCATTTTTGTATGCTTTAGAAGTTGAAATTGTTTTCAAAATTGAGACACTCTAACTGAAGTAAATACAAGGAGATTTAAGAAATCAATTTTTAAGTGCTTTTCTTACTAAAATCGATTGTTTTACCACTCTTGATTCTATCTTCAGTATGAATCTACAGCTGGATACAGAATGGGTAGTCCTACAGAGTATGTAATCCTTTTTTCCCTTAGTTCCTTTCTGTAGATGATAAAAGAAACAGAATTGCTAATGATAATGCTGATTTTAAACAGCTGCTTGATTAGTAGTTTTTTTCCTCTTTTGTAAAGTATTTCAACTTTCAATAAAGCTGCTGTGTTGGTTTTTGTTGTTGTTGGGGTTTTTTGTGTGTTTTTTTTTTTTAATACAACTGTCCTTTTTTCTTTCAAAAAAGAAAGAAATAGTAGTCACTAGGTATTGCTTATTGTGGAGCTGACATCATGTAAAGCAACCAGGGGATCCTCTTAAAATCTTGTTCCAGAACTTCAGTCTTTTAAGGATTAACTTATTTCTAGTTTCAAGCCCAGCCTTATTCAAGCTTAATCTATAACCATATGGTAATGACCTTTCCCTTTTTATTTAAATATCTTTTATAATAACTTGGTGGTTTACTACCATGATTGTAAGTAGAAAAAAATATATTAGCTTCTCCATCTCTGTTCTGACAGTTGTCTACATTCCACTAATGTCAATCAACAATCTGAGCCATACTAGAGATTGCTTGGAAGATCTCTCAATAATACAGCAGCATTAATACTTGTTTATCTTTACAAGGAGTGTAAATAATTTTTAATAAATGCGTAATCTATAGTCTATGATCTTCCTCCTTTAAACTGATCAATTTCCATCAAGGAGCAGTTCCGGAACCCTTTCTCTTTGCACTGTGAATAGTTTTCCAATGCTGTCTCTCTAACTCGTAACTTATACATTCCTTTCCATATTTTATTCCAGCTCATTGATGCTGTCTCTTGGGTGCTTCAATTCATATTTTTAATTAATACTGGCCAATAAGATAAAATAATCTGCTTCTACCTGCTAGGAGAGAAGAGGGGTGATGGAGAGGAAAGAGAACTTTTAAAGAGGGTATTCGTTCCTTCCATTACTTATCCCACATAGATTCATGTGGAAGGATCAGAGGTGGAGCTGACAGAGCATTACTCAGTTTTCTGATAAGATTGAAGGTGAAGTGAAAGCTTTGCTGCATTCATCATTACTGTGATGAATAAATACATTTTATTAGTAATTCTCCATTATTGAATAGTGATGGCAGTGAAGCTATTTCACAAGTTGAAGAGAACTGGTTTATGAGACAGGTACAAAGATCATGGGGCACACTGCGAAGCCTGGAAAGCAAGAACAACAACAAAAAACTCAAAACCCCACAAAAACCAACCCAAACCAAACCCCCCCCCAACATCTCAGAAATAAATTAACCCATTTTAAATACATGAGCCAGTTTTGTTTCTCTCACATTAAACCTCAGACACTTGTAGCTCTCTTTTAACAATGCAGAATTAATTCCATCAAGTTAGTGAGAACTTCCCTAATTTTGCTTATATTCCAGTTCTGCCTTCACGTAGATTGGCATATACTAATAAAATAGAGTTGTTTTTCTTTGAACCCAACTGAAATCATACAGAAAATAATTTGCACACATATGGAAAAAGGACTTTGCCATGACCATTTTCCTTGTCCCTCAGACATGGACATTAAAGAGTGACTGGTGCTTAGATGCTAACACAGATGGCTGAGTGGCATGAATTGCTGTCAACTGTAACTACCTTTGGAGCAGTAAAATAGTGATGCTCAAAGTAATACGAAGAGACTTGCACACCTCTAGAACTGGTCTAATTACAGAACTCAAGTCAAGGCTGGCCTAGATATTTTGCATTCCCAAATATGATGCCTGTTATTTTTTGCCACATTGTTCAAGCATTGAAATGTACTCTTGCAAAAAGTTGCACTTAGGGATTTATGACCACTGAAAAGGTTTTGTTGGTTATGTTCCGTTGTGGTACTGCTCAAGGATGAGTTATTTGGGTTCTTGCAAACTGAACCTTGGTTCACTAAGCTTGGTAACAAGAATTTGACAGTTTGTGGAGTCTCATCTGCTGAGTAGAGCTGGTTCTTGTCAGTGCTGGGTGTGACTCCAAGGGAAACCAGAAATGTGGAATGCTTGCTTCTGTGCGTCTCTTGACTGCTAGTCCTGTGTTACTGCGAACTTGTCTTTGGTTAGAATTTTCCTTATTTCCTTCAAGTATTTTCCACCTGCTTTCTTTAGTTCAAAGAGTAAAAATTAGACATCAGTAAGAAGATTTCAGTTTCCAAAATCAGAAAACAATGTTATTTCTTTCAGTAGAATATTAACTTGGCACTTGGGCAAATACAAAAGGCTGTTGATTACTCTCTTTTCTTCTTTTTGTTTGTTTCTTTTCCCTTTCAATTGTTGTGTGGTCTTAAAAATGAGTACCAGGATTCTACCAGGATTATTTTTCTTTTTATTTTTTTACTGTTTCCTCTTTTTTTTATTCCATGCCTATTTTTCTTTCCTTTAATGACCACAGAAGACTGAGAGGGTAGATAATGTGTTTAGCAAATATCGTATTGTTCCTATAAGTTTTCCTGTATCTCAAGATATGTAGATCTATACTTCTTTTAGCAAACAGTTGAATCTTTGTCTTTCCTTTAATACTGTATAAGTCAGTTGGGTGTTGTCTGATTACTAGGAACTTTATAGCAATTTTAATGGTGGGAACACCCATAAAATGAGGACTGGAGCCCCACTGTGTAAATACATGCTGAAACAGTTTTTCCCTTACACCAGAAGCCTTGGTCTTTCAGTGTTTTATGCATCTTCTTAACTTCTTAACATTTAATTTGCCCATTTGCATAAGTTTGCTTTTGATGAGGAGCTAACAAACTGCTGTGTGTCTGAAGTCTTGGATACTTGTGTGGAATAAAACCTCACTGGCCCTTCCTTGGCTACTGAAGCAGTCGGAAAGTTCCAAGGAGCCTTGCCCATGCTTCTTTGTGCACAATGAACCATATCCTCTTGTCTCTCTACCCTCCTGTGTGTGTGCCTGTTCTCTGCAGTGTAATGTTCCAGCTCTGCTGAAGACTGATAAGAGGAAATATTTTCTACTCTTTTAAGAACCTCAAGTTGCACTAAGACATCATCTCAGCAGCAACAGAAACCATTGTCTTAATCTGGCTTTCAGCAAAATAGTTTATTTTAATGTTGTATACTTAGTATGTCTGATCCTAATGAGAGACTCTGTTTATCTCAAGATACGTGTGTATGGATTCAGCTGTCCTCCTGCACTTCTGAGTTCCTAAATATAGAAATAATGATAATTATTCTCTTTTTATTTGCTTGTTGTCAGTAGACAAAATAGTAGAGAAAATGTTAAGAATGCATAAATTAGAGTGTCTAAGTACCCAAGGCGATGGGCGGAGGTTACTATGGAAACTTCAACTCAAAGTGTTTGTTAATGTTAATACTCCACAGTTATTCTGGTACTACAGGTGTGTAATGGAATCATTGGTTGAAATACAAGGTAAGAGAAATGTCTTTTAAAACACGAAGTTGTTATTAAATGGCAGTAATAACAATAAGTGAACCATACGGTTTTGCTTAAGAAGCCATCTTAATGCATTATGTATCATTGGCCCCCCAAAAACCTGAAAATATTGATCAGTCATTATTTTGGCTGCAGAGATGGGACAACATAAGCTTAGCATAGATAAATCAGCAGCAAAGATAGCAAATAAGGATTGGCAGCATTTCTTTTGTGTGCTGTTAGAAGTATAAGGATCTGAAACGTTTGACGGAAGATGGACATTATTTGTTTTCCAGAAGTCAGCGTGCCAGATGTAATCAGGGGCGAGACAGGTGATGCTAATGTAGCCTTCCTGCTGGAGCCAGCTGGGAAAAGCGGTGTCCTTAGCTGAGTGCTGGGATTTGAACAATCACAGAGAGATTCACAGGCAATCAGGAGGCAGCAATTGTCCCAGTGTGCTACCGAAAGAACACTTGTAACATTGTATTGTTTCACATTGAATGCAAATGACAATTGTTGTGTTCTAACCTCTTCAGGAACAACTCCTGTGCCTGTTCTTCTGTCAGAGCAGTGAAACAATAACAGTCACTTATTTTGGAGTAATTTCTTGGGACTCTGCACTAGAGCACTTGAATACTTTAGTACAGGAAAAATGAAAGGAGAAATGTTTGCCAATACCTAGACAAGTGAACTGGAGTTCAAGAAATTTGGTTCATATTTCCAGTTCTGCTTTTGTCATCTTTTATCTTTTATTTTTGTGGCACCTGCAATGTTGTGCAGGGTAAGGAATATGTCTGCGGAGTGAAAGTCTGCTTCTGTCTGATTGCATTTACTTGCTGAGCTGTTTGGTCAGTGCCCCCAGTATGTAGAAGGATATTTCTTGCTCTCTTTGGTTGCAGGCTATGGATTAGATACAGAGTCAGAACTGATTGAGCTGCTGGATCAAGGAGTTGGCTAAACGTTGCACTGGCTTTTGATCACCAGTCTGTAAAACAAGTCATCTAAAGTGTAGATGAAGGAAATAGTGAAAATAATATAATTCAGATTTTGGTGTGTATATTGGAAGATGCTAAATGGGAGGGTGTAACAAGCTGGGGAGAAGTCTATGACAGCAAATGGATGGATTCTTGCACACAGGGAAAGGAAGATGAGCTGTCAGAAAGCAATAATAGTAGAGTTTAAAGGAGGAATCAAAACTGAGCAGAACAAACAGTACTTTGTGAAGAAGCTCTGACAGAGAAACTGATAAAAAGCTGTCAACAGAAACAAAAGAAACTGCAAATATTCCTAGCCACCAGGTTAATGATATAGTTTCAACCAAGCTCAGCACTGCAAGGGAAGGTGTGTTTTGCACTCAGCTACATTTGGGAAAACAGAAGGAATGAATGTGCCTGTTGACAAGACGGGATACAGTTTTAAGCATGGATAAATCTGAGCCACTGAAAATATTAGTAGTATTTTCCTCAACAAAACATGCAAATGAAAATAAAGTATCAATGAGTATTTTATATTGTTTGATTAAATTATTTTCCTGGGTTGTTTTTTATTTAACCCCCCCCCTATATTTTGTAATTGGACTTAACATCAATCTTACATGCTATTGATAAGAGGGGGAATCTTTTATCCACTGCCAGTGTTTCATCTGTCTCTTTAATTAGTTGAATTTAAACTATGTATTTCTTTAAGAAACATGAAATACATTTATAGAGCTTAAAAACGTATTGCTTTGAGAAAGTGATAGTGGGAGGACAGCAATACCATCCCGAATCCTGGAGAGAGGCAGCCACACAGAGTTTGCTATGCCACATTAATTGCTTCAAAATGTGGTAGCTGTGCAACTTGTAATACCCAAGCTGCTGTGGAGAAGTTTGTGTATGAGCCTGGGCATCTGTTTGGCTGCTGGGGTTTGCTCCCCCGTTTCAGTGCAGGAGAGGTAGGTCAAGGGCAGAAGGTAGATGTGAATGGGTTTCTTCAGAAACTGAAGAGTAATTGTCTTTGCAGTAGTAGTGATGAGTGAAGGTGGAGGGGACAACCCCCGGTCATGACTGTGTGGTGAGCAGGCTAGAAGATGGACGAAGCTGTGATCTGAGTGGGGCAACCCACAACTTTCACAAGCTGTCGCTGTAAGATGGGTCTGTGAACAGCTTCCAGAGATGTAAAATTTCAAGGCTGGGCATAAAAATAATCACCTGGTTTTGCAGTCTACTTGAGCCCAGTAAGCTACGCTTTCAGCATTAAAAATTTATCTTGGAAGAAATTAAAAAATGGCTGCTGTTTTATGTGTTTTCAAATAGGATTCCTGCTTTTTATTGGAGTTTAACTGCACTTTTCAGGACAAATCATTCTAGGGTTAGCTCTTTGGTGATAGCAGGTCAATTTTACTTTGAATATTTCCAGACAGTGTCATCTTTCTTTTCCTTCCAAGAATTTGCAAGTTTGCATAATTTTCCCAAAGAAACCACGTGTTCAGCTGGGATACACAGAAGTATCACTCAGCACCATACATATAGGTCACACTCCAGGAAAAGTGGATTTCTGATGACTTATGTTGCTCATCATACATTTAAAATCTTGTACTAGTCATTGCTGATTTTAATAAAATATTTTATTAATGTTTTCCAAAGACATTTGTGGAAAGTAATATGTGATAAAAGTAGAACATTTTTTTTATACATGCAGATTTCCATGTAATCTTTTTTTCCCAGAAGGAGAAACTCAGAACTTCGCTCTTTGCAAGTTCCTTTCTTTACTGTGTATCTGCTTGCAGCAGTAAGCTGCAAGTAAGCTGCATTCTGAGACCTTCCATAGGACTGAGAAGTATGAGTTATAGTGGGAAGGGTGAATAATATTCAGACATTGTTAGACAAAATGATATTTGCAGAAGAGAGAGCAGTTCTGCTTCACCTGGAGTGCATCACAACCTCTGAACAGAAGTTCTTGAGCATGAGTAGATCTTTGGCCTTGTGTTTGGGTTGGTTTTGTTTAGGGTTTTTTTTTTTTGGTCAGGACATTTGCTTCACTTCTTCCTGCTTTAGGTAACCGCTGCCCCTGGGCTTGGCAGACCAGTGGTCAGGAGTAATGTCTGGCTAACGTGCTCTGTTAGCATAACTTGTAGTTTGACTGCAGGTGAGTCTGTTTCTGGTGTCGCTTTTCTGCTCCAGTATAGATCAGTACCATTGTGGTTGTTGCCAGATACGATATTTGTACAAAAAGAACCAAACAGTTGCAAACAAAATAAACACACCTTCTGAAAATTTAATTATTTAGGTGAAATTTTTTATTTACTTGCACTAAATTTGTTTGAAGGGTTCTTCCTTTTTGTCCTCTCACTGCCTTTATGATATTCTCCGTGGATTAAAATATGACCATGAAGCTCAGTCATGAACTTTGGGCCACTTTGATTCTTATAACTCTAACATGAAACTCTCATGCTTCATGAATCAATAATAGATTTTCAAACTTTTTTTGATGGAAGAGAAAAAAATGAGTAACAGTTGATCAGAAGTATTTACACTCATGTTGTCAGCGGGGCAACTGCAAAAGATCTGAAAAAAGTAATTCTGTGGCTTTCCTTGCGCGTTCCAAAAGGCAAATAACTGGATTATTCTTCTCCTATGCAGCTCTGGGGTTTGCATGTGTTTCAGAGCAGCCATTATGTAGCCAAATACCTGTTTGGGATTATCTTTAAAAGTCACAGTAACATTACTTCTAGATTTGGAAGAAAAGAAAACATTTTTCGCATCAAAAGTTACCATTTCTTTAAACACTCAAAGCATTCAAATGGTCCAGAATAGAACAGCTTGATTTGGTAATGTGGTGTCAAAGGGAGGGTGCTATTTATCCCTTCTGGACAACATCTTCAGTAGTTTTGCAGAAACTAGTGGCTTTTTAAACAACATGCTTTAATATTTAGTGACTGTAAAATGATTATGACTCTATAATATTCTGCTCAGAGAACCAGATAATCTCCAGTGGAGTTGCTTCTGCTAAACAGAAATGGCAGGTGTTACTTTGCATGACAATCGACTCGGTAGAGACATTCCTTCTGTTATGTAATGGTGCTGTAATTGCTACCAGTATCACTATTGCTATCAGAGTTCTCTCAGGGATGTGATTAGTAGTTATGGAGGCTATTGAAATAGCTATTGGTTCTATTGATTATTTAAAAAAGAGTGAAAATTGAGTGCACCCCATGTAATTGCGGTTTTGTTTTGTCTGGTGTTTCCTGTTCCTCCTTCCTTTGTTTACTGAAGTGTGTCTTATTTCCCTTCTCATTTTCTTCTTCAGTTGTGACTTGGGGAGAAACATATTCTTTAGGATGCTGGAGTGTTTTGTCAAAACCAGCATGCTAATGGGATTTTTCTCCTCCCTGCTCTTCAGTGCTTACCTTCCTTCTCTGCCACTGATGGCAGCATTGCTCATCTGGTTAGTACACGCCTTTGCATTATGGCCTCCTTTGCACTACTTTGTGTTCTTCCATTTGTCTGTTGTCTTAATAATGTGCTCTCCTCCAGTCCTTTCCCTCCCCCTTTACATGAAAGTGTTTCTGAAACTTTGTTTTTTCCCATCAAAACCTGCTCTGAATCAGCTACACTTGTCTACCTGAAGTACCACCTCTGCAGCCCCCTCTGATGGGTACAGACACAGAGGTTTATTCTCTTTTCCTTCTTGGCTGGGTCTGTGATGACTTCTGATCTAATGCTAGGTTGTCCCCTCAGTCTAGACTAAAAAGGGAGCTTGCTCAGCTGAGGGCCATCGCTCCACTCTCACCTCCAGGAAGAAGTTCTGAAAGCTCTTCTTTACAGCTCTATTAAGAGAGGCATACAATGCTGAATCAAAAGAATGCCTAACTAGTGGATCTGATAGAAGCTTTCATTATGAGCCTTTGTTTCATGCAAGACAAGCTCGAGCTACTCAATTCTCAAATAAAGCAAGCACTGGTTCCCTAAGTCACCTTTTCTTATCTTTCATATTCTCAGTCATTGTTTTTGTCCCTTTCTCCCCTGCCGTGTTTGGGCTATAATCAGACTGTATTATCTGTTTAATGACACCTGCTTTTCCTGAAAACGTTTGAAATGCAGCTATTTCCAAATCCAGGTACACGCCTTCTGTAAAGAGGGGTTTTGTCTTCAGCTTTCTAAAGAAGCATCTCCTTCTGTACACTGGGAAAAACAATATTGTCACTGCTTGTTTTTTGTCAGTTTGTTGCTTTACATGCAATATCCTTTCTCAAACATACTCCAGATCTTGGAGGCAGCCCATCTTCAGATTTATGGCATCTCCTTAACAGCATCCCATTTTAATTAGTGTAATTCATAGCCCTTCACAGTAACAACTGAAGGACTACCATTTTCACATCAGTCCAGCATCCTTTTAACAAAGGCACATCTTTTCTTGTCCATCTCAATGAAATATGGGAACTCAGGATCGAGTAAATACCCATTTAAGAATTGATGTAAGGATTAATGGTACTGTAAACAACAGCAGAAATAACAAAACCTTTCTCTCAGCTATTGAACCACTACTTGAATATTCTCTGTACAGTTGGACAATGTGAAATCATTAACTTTCTCCACCACAGAAATAAATCAGAACTTCTAAAGATGTAAAGACTTCTAACTTCTGGACACCGCAAACTTTCAAGTAGTTGAACAAAGTTGTCTCTAAAGCAACATACTGAATCTCAAAGAACATGTTTCAGAAAATCTCCAGAATTCAGTGCTTCTCAATTCTCTGTGAAGAGCCTGTACTGGATGGAACTCGGGTACCAAACATATTGAGTCCAGGGTATTGTTACGGCCCATCTTCCTTTACTTTCTGTTTTGTTTTCTATTTTATGTTCTTTGCTTTTTGGTGTGTAATGGGTTCAGCTGTGCTCCTCTGGCTTTTTGGCTGTTAGTGCTCCCACCAAAATTGGAAGTGGCATGGTATTAAGAGGGTTTCCCCCAGCCATAAAGGGGGGGTGGGGGATCTTACAAACTGTGTACGTCTCTTTGTGAAATCATGAAATGTGAGGAAACTCCTGTGAACTTTTTCATCAACATAATAATGGGAATTGAAATCCAAACTTTGATCTGGTCTGCAAGCTGGACTGTCCTTAATACTGAGATTAAGAGGATAAGGTTGAGTGTTTACATAATTTGTTGTCCCATCTCTTAACTGGCAGACTGGAGGAAAGACAGCTGTGGGACTGAACCATCATGTGAAAATAGATACAGAGGTTAAGTTTCAGTCTGAATCTGGCTTCTCATTATGTGCCTTAAGGATATAATGAGAGCTTCAAAAACAATGGGTATGGAGGGATTTCTTGTGATGGGATTTGACTGACATGTCACCTCTGTGAATCAAAGGCAGCAAAGAATGCATTTGTGACAATATACTTAATACTGCTATGAAGCTAAACTCAGTAAGAGTGTTGTCTGTGATTAGGGCTCAGAGAATATGCAAGTAATAATGAGACAATTATAGTGTTGCAGTAGTGGGGAACAAAAAAAATGGCATGGTTATTTCTAATAGAATAAAAACATTTAAAGTTTTGGAATTACTATGTATATTGAATTGAGCTTTAAACAAAATCTGCTAATTTGGGCTTTACATTTTAGGTTTTGCTTTAATATGTTTTAGACTCACAACATATTAAACATGTTGACATGACATAAGACTTGTCCTTTGGAAAACCAGTAATTTTCTGAAGATGAGGCCTGTAATGTCAGCATAATGTGTTTTCAAACTTGTATTAAGACTATTCAGTCTTGTTAGATTACAAATAATAAACAAATATTAGGTTCTGACACCAAAGGACACTTTTATTCCCTGCTATTTCTAGCCCCATTTTTACAGCAATTTGCTATTATACCGGGGGGAAAAAAAAACAAACCCAACAGGACACCCAAATGTTCACAAATAGTTAAAGAAAAGTGAAATGCCAGAAGAAATTGTTATCCAATTTGGAAAAAAACAAAAAAAGCAAACTCATCGGGACCAATCCTAGTACCTTTGGCACAGAGAACAGCACGCTGTCTAAATAATGCCAAGCAATTCAGTGATCTGCTTTCTACAATTAAAAGCTACCATGTACAAAGGACAGCATTTAGGCACACACCCTTGCATCTAGGCATAAGCACCAATTATTATTTTATTCATAATGGGGATTCTCTTCAGAATCTTGATTTATTGAAAGGAGACTCAAAAGCCTCTGTGGCTAATACCAGCTTCTGCCAGCAGTTTTTATATTTCAGGAAAGCAATTTTATATCCAGAGCCTTAAGGTTCATTCTATTACTGTGTGTACAGGGCTCTAGTCAAGACATCAGAAAGGGATAGCAGAGAACGAGTATTCTCTAAGAAATTTAATCTTTAAAATACCATGCAGAGTTTAAAGGCTGTGACAAAAGAAGGATTTTTCACAACTGGCTTCCTATTTATGGCCTTATGGTAATTCCTTTATATAATGTTCTGGCTATATTGTGGCTGAGATAGAAAAGTTGTAGGCACAGATGAAGTGTCCAACTATTTTTTCACATATATTTATTTATGAATCTTTGTAGCAATGAACAGCATTTCACAGAAGTGCTGGGAAGCATCGGAGGGTTTAGGCCTGAAATAGGTTGCCCAAGAGATTGTGGAATATCTGTTTTAGGTTATTTCCAATACTTGACCTGGTAGTATCCTGGGCAAACAGATTAACTGCTGAGTTGCTCACTTTGTGGTCTTCAAGGATCCAGCCTAAGCTTTCCTAAAATTCTTTTTCTGTGAGATAGAAGTGGAGATTGGGAGCTTAGATGTCCATGTTCCCATTCAGTGTCAGCATGCGGGTGTTTGTTATAATGCTGGAGCTTAGGGAGAAAAATATATTTGTGGTGCTTGCACCTGCTGCTCTTCGGGTTCCTCAAGAATCTACAGAATCATAGAATAATTCAGGTTGGAAGAGACCTTTAAAGATCCTTGAGTCTAGCAAACCGAACACTCCCAAGTGCACCACTAAACTAGGTCCCTTGTCTACATTCTTTTAGATACTGTCAGGGATCGTGACTCCACCACTTCCCTGGGCAGCCTTTTCTAGGGCTTAAACCTTTTGGTGAGGAATTTGTTACCCAATATCTAACATAAACCTTGCTGGTGCAACTTGAGTCCTTTTTCTCTTGTCCTATTGCTTGTTAGATGGAGAAGAGACAGACACCCACCTTACTACAAGGTCCTTTTGGGTAGCTATAGAAAACAATGAGCGTTATTTTTTCCAGGCTTAGTTTGAGTTCCCTCAGCAGCTTCTCGTAAGTCTTGTTCTTTGGGGCCTAAACACTAATGCCACTTTTCTTTCATTTAATTCTGTCCCTCAAGCTTTGTTAGTATTGGGGGAGGAGTGACTGGTGAATGCTGAAGAATCTCAGTCTTCTCTTCTCCAGGCTAAACAGCCCCAGGGCTCTCAGTCTTTCTTCATAAGAGAGATGTTCCAGTCCCTTCATCTTTGTAGCTTTCCATGGAATCCTCTCCAGTAGTTCCCCGTCTCTTGAACTGGGGAGACCAGAACTGGGGCTTTTATTAATTAATGATAAGTAAAGTTAAATTAATGGTAATACTGTGGGTTGTTTGTTTTGTTCTGTGTTTTTTTTTTAACCAGTAGCTGTCTGTTTACAGTTTCACCACACAGATGCTTCTAAGCAGCACCTCTGCTTTAGTTTGCCCAGATGTGATTTTGCAGGTATAGGGTACGTGCTGAATGCAGTAGCATTATGCCAATGTGATGGCACAGCATCTGTACCAACAGAACTGTGGCAGGATGCCTTGTATCTGGGATTGAGACACTCCTTGGGAAAGGCAGAGAGGCAGCTTGAGCTATGGTAGAGTATTTACAGATCAGTTATACCTACCTTGTGGATTTTGTATTGTATGCTCAGCATGAGCATTGCCATGAAGGGATGCACGGGAGGAAGAGGTTAGACCACTTTCAGGGATGTTCTGATCACAGATCTTTGCTACAACTGTTTCTTGCACGCCCACCTGTAGCATCAAGGTTGCGATTAGGAAGCATAGCTGAAACTGGGAGCCTTGGTGATGGCATTGGTCCCTACTGCCTTCAGTCCTGATAATGAGGCCAGTGATGAGTCTCTTCTTCCTTGTATAAAAGATTGGATTAATGTGGCACTTTTATTCTTGGTGACAATATAAAACTTTTATGTGCTATGCTACAATCAGCTAATTTCTCCATCCAAGAACTGGATGGAGAAATATTTTTCATTAGTTATGGCCAAAATTAAAAAGCAAATAATTACCTTAATCCATTGGCTGCACAGCCTTGGAATGAAAGACCTTCCCTGGAGACAGGACAGAGGTGTAAGGTCCATCCCAAATGCTGAAGGGTCTCTCTAGAAGGAAAAAGAATATCCTTCCTTCCCACGCGACAAAGCAGGCTGAGATGTAAATAAAAAGAAAGTCTGTATAGAACAGCTGTAGTTTCAGGACATTTTAGTTCCACAGTGTAACTCAGCCAGCCAGACAGATCTATACCTTTTTTAAAAAGAATACTATTTTAAAAATAAGGTGATAACTCTTAATTTCAGGTTATATTTTGCCACCTTTAGATGTGCAATTTTATTGCAGAGGTAGAGCTCCTTAGACCCCCTTTAGTCAATGAGTCGCCTGTTAACCAAGCACAGTGCACATTATACAAGCCACATTTCGCCTGTATTGAAACTTCCAGTTGTCCCATCATCAGCTGTCTAACACCAGCTGATGACTCTTGCTGAAAATATGCAGTGTAAACCAAAAAGTCACTGAAGTGCTGCAGCTCATGCTGAAGTGCCAGTTAACACCTAAACACGGCTGAGACCTGGTTCGGACTGGATCGGACTTGTACCGAATATGGATATGTGATTTTATTCAGAAACCTGTTGATTATACATTCACTTAAGGAATAGGAATCGTGTCATTCCACCACTGACTTTGTCTTTTAAAATTAAAACCTCAAATCCAGATTTCCTAAATCTAGTGTTATTGCCAAGCAGTGGACTACTGATGTCTGGGATATAGATATGTATGTGTAGAGAATAAACTGCACCAGACTTGTCAGTCTGGGGGGAAAAAAAATAAGGAAGGCTATCATAAGTCTATAAAATTATGACTTTTAGAGAAAAAGGGAAAAAAGAACATCTGGTTGCTGTTTCTCATAATACAAGAAAGGGGGCACTAATGAGGTGAAGGGTATTAGGTAATTATCAAGTTATCTATTAACCGTTGATTTATTTTTTTGCCTTCAGGGATTTGGCTGAGGTATTGCTTGTGTTGCCTAACATTGTGTGTCCCTAGAGAGCTTCAGGTATGCTGGTACTGAAATGACTAACTTTAGCTTGAGACACTGGTATGCATGAGCTGACTGCTTCACAGATGTCACTTCAGCAACTTGCTCCTTTCCCAGAATGCCTTTCTATTTTATGCTGTCACATCAGTTCCCAAATACCGTCACTTTTTTCCTGGCTCTGCATAAATGTTCAAGGTTGTTACCCAGTGGCATAAGGTGTCACTGTCTGACATTGGACTGGAGTGAGGACAAACAATAGTGTTTTATGGTTAACATAGTGCAGAATAAAATGTCAGCTTCGATTTCTTGAACATGTGCATCCACAAGCACTGTATCCCCACGTTCATCTTGCCACTCAAAGGAGTTTTTCATCTTCAGCAAAATAATGAAAAGAGACAAGGGAATCATATGGTTAACAACAGATGCAGCTTCTTTTACTTAAAGAGTATGAACAGGGAGCATATGAATATCTTCTCATTTCTGTATCAAAACAATTATTCCTACTATATATGGTACCACATCATATCACATAGAAGGGGTTTGTATTATTTTCGTGGTCTTGAACTAGTCAGAGATGGAAGATCCCCAAGAACAGAAATGCTGCTTTGGCATTAAAAGGATGGAGAATCTAGAATGGCTTCATTTCTCTGGCTAATCATTCAGTAAATAAATGAAAGCTGTCCTTTGGTAACGTACAGAACAGGCATATTCCACTACTCAGCAGAACGATATTGGTATTGAGTGCTATTTGTTGGCAGGGAAATCGACACAGGTGAGTTTCTTTTCAGCTCATACAAAGCAATATTTTCAAAAAATGCTGCAACTTGGCCTGCTTCGCTTCAAAAATAGTCTGTAAAAGGAAAGAACTGCCTCCCTCCAACATTCAGACCAGAGGGTGCAGCTGATGCATTTACACCTGCCCTGTAATGGGATTCACACTAGAGGGAAACAGGGCAGTTGCAAAACAGTTGCAATTTAAGACAATATTAAGATTCCCTTAAAGAGAAAGCTGTACTCATTTTCATTATCAGTCTCGTAGTTCATTTCCATAATTTGCAGACTGTGAAATGCGTTAACGCACAGTTTTGCTACTCAGAGTAAGAGGAGTTAGAGTTCTGGGGCTCAGGTTTGTTAAAATTGGCAGTTTCTAAGCTGCAGTGCTGAGTAGTTGTCTCTGAAGAGTAATATCCTGTAAGAATATGGAGGGGGGGGGGAGAATGTGTGGGTTTTTTTCTCTTTGGCTTCTGGGGGGATTTAAAGACTCACTGGAACAGTTATTTTCACCACTGGGGCTGGCACATAAGTATGAAGGGTTGCAATTTTTAGATGTTAAATGAGGAAGAAGCAAAGGACTGGGGAAAAATGAGAGAGCAGATGATGTGAAGCGTTTCATAGAAATCACAACCATGAAGTTACATCTGATCTTTTGAACCAACTTTTCTATGTTGCAGGCTGTTTCACACTCCTGCTGAAGATTAGAGGCCAGAAAATTCAGCAAACTAGTCTAAAATGTGTACCATCAATAAAGATCTCAATTTGTCATTGCCTGAGATCCCTGCAATGCCAAAGGGTCACTAGAACAATATGTATCCAACCTTTCCTCCCTCTGCATGCAACTAAAATGCCCCAAATCTCCCTTACTTTCAGTTGGTGGAGATTTTCTTCCAACTCAAAAGCTTCATGAACAGTAGGATAGTGTGGATCAGAGCTGCGCATCCCTGACAGGATTGCTGTAGACAATCCCTTTCTTAGTGCACTACCTCTAACTATAGTGTATTGCTGATTCTATTAGAGTACAGGGGAAGTAGTCAAAGAGTCAGTGAGGGGAAAAATACATTTCCAAAGGTTGACTATCAAAAGACCTGAGGCCTGCAGTTAGAGTTTAATGGTTTTAACTCAAAATTATAATTAACTCAACATTATAATTATAATAAAGGCTATACAAGCAATCCTTCTCTTGAAAGGATCTGTGAAGGAGGAATGGACCAGGAATTCCTGGTTGAGAATGCACTTCATTTTTATAGGAACAACGGCATCCTTAAGTAGGGAATAAGCAGCTGAAGCAGAGGGATTGTCGTGACATGAAGATCCTGTTTCATATGAATGTTACTTCTGCTGTAAACAGAGTGAGAAAATAGTAAAATGACAGTGGACAGAATTATTCCACTAGAATGTTTTCCATGAAGCATCAGATGCTTCTATTAAGAGATGACATTTAGTGTGGAAAAAAACCCCTTATTTCTTGCGAACACCTGTAAGCAATTTTCCATCCTCAACAGTGTCTGAAAAGTGACTAACAAGCTTTAACACTGATTTCTCTACAACTACCTATGTTCTGGATTAGTTCACTTGCCTCACTTGCAGACTATCACGGTGTTTCCTAAATGTTTAAAAATCTGGGTCTTCTAGAAACCAGCATCAGTTTCAGCAGCCTGGCCTTTACATGGGTCTACAATTTCTAATACACTTCTTGTGTACACCTTTTCAAGCAGTCCCTCATGTGCAGCAGAGAAATACTTGGGAAAAAAGGTAGTGTAGATCTTCAGGCCCAGCCACCATGCGTTCATGAAGGGCAAGTCCTGTTTAACCAAGATGATCTTCTGTGAGCAGGTGACCGGCCTAGTGGATGAGGGAAGAGGGGTGGATGTTGTCTACCTGGACTTCAGGAAGGCATTTGACACCATTTCCCACAACATTCTGCTGGAGAGGCTGGAAGCTCATTGTTTGGACAGGTAGACTCTTCACTGGGTTACAAACTTGCTGGAGGGCTGAGCCCACAGAGTGGTGGTAAATGGAGTTAAGTCCAGTTGGTGACCAGTCACAAGAGGTGCCCCTCAGAGCTCAGTTTTGGGACCAGTCTTATTTAATAACTTTACTGATGACCTGGATGAGGGGATCGAATGCGCCCTCAGTAAATTTGCAGATGACACGAAATTAAGTGGCAGCGTCAATCTGCTTGAGGGCAGGAAGGCTCTGCAGAGGGATCTGGACAGGCTGGAGCAACAGACTGAGGTCAATGGGATGAGGTTTAACAAGGCCGAGTGCCGGGTCATGCACTTTGGTCACAACCACCCCAGGCAGCGCTACAGGCTTGGGGAGGAGCAGCTGGAGAGCTGCCTGATGGAAAGAGACCTGGGGGTACTGGTGGACACCCAGCTGAACATGAGCCAGCAGTGTGACCAGACAGCCAAGAAGGCCAACAGCATCCTGGCCTGTATCGGAAATGGTGTGACCAGCAGGAGTAGGGAGGTGATCGTGCCCCTGTACTCAGCACTTGTGAGACCACACCTTGAGTACTG
>JANHFX010028654.1:0-14541 GCA_027560015.1 Chloroceryle amazona
CCTTCTTGAAAAAGGTCCAGCCTCCCTGGACCCCTTTGCTCTCTAGGACTGTACCCCAAGGGACTTTCTCAACCAGTGTTCTTAACAGGTTGAAGTCTGCTCCTTGGAAGTCCGTGGTAATAGTTCTGCTGACCCCTCTCCTTACTTGGCCAAGAATTGAGAATTCTATTATATCATGGCCAATAAGCCCAAGACAGCCTCCAATAACCACATCATCCAGCAGACCTTCTCTGTTTGGAAACAACAAGTCCAGCAAGGCACCTCCCCTGGTGTGCTCACTTACTAGCTGAGTCAGGAAGTTATCTTCCACACACTCCGGGAATCTCCTAGATTGTTTCCTGGCTGCTGTGTTATATTTCCAGCAGATGTCTGGTAAGTTGAGGTCCCCCACAAGAACAAGGGCTTGTGATTTTGTGGCTTCTGCCAGTTGCCTGTAGAACAATTCATCAACCTCTTCATCCTAGTTGAGTGGTCTATAACAAAGTCCCAACAGGATATCTGCCTCCTTACCCTTCCTGAACTTTACCTATAAACTTTCAACCAGTTCATCACACTTGTTGACCTCCATGCAATCGAAACACTCCCTAATATAGAGAGCCACCCCACAGCCCTTTCTATCTTGTCTATTCCATTTGTAGAGCTTATAGCCATCCATTACAGCACTCCACTCATGAGAGTCGTCCCACCATGTTTTTGTAATGGTGACTACATTATAGCAGTTGTGGTGCACAGCGGCCTCCAACTCATCCTGCTTGTTTTCCATACTGTGTGCATTAGTGTACAGGCACTTGAACCAGGCTAATGACTTCATTCCTAACAATGACCTGCCACCATTAGGCTCAACTCTAGCAGGCCTAGTCTTACGCCCTTCAGACATAGCTTAAAGACCTTTCAATGATCCCAGCCAGCTCATGTGTCAAGGATTCTTTTCACCCTTTGAGACAGATGAACTCCATCTGTCACTTGCCAACCCTGTGCAGAGTAAAGCTCCCCATGCTCAAAAACCCCAAAATTCTGTTGGTAGCACCAGCCTCTCAGACACATGTTAATCAGGTGGGTCTTCCTCCCTCTTTCAGTATTCATCCCTGCCACTGAAGGGATTGATGAGAACACCACCTGGGCTCCTGAGCTCCCAAGTGATCTCCCCAGGGCCCTGAAGTATTTTTAAATTGTTTTCAGGTTTCTCTCCATAACATCATCATTACCAACCTGGATAGTCAATAGAGGCTAATAGTCCGATGGCTGTACCAGCCCAGAGAGTTCCCTAGTAATATATCTGATGCTGGCTCCAGGGAGGCAACAGACCTCCCTATGGTGGAGATCTGGCCAGCATATGGGGTGCTCAGTTCATCTTAGAAGGGAGTCACCAACTACAATTACCCTACTTTATTTTTCTTGTTAGAACTGGTCCTAATGCATGGGGGAGACCAACTTACCTTGTGTGACTCCCCTGATGGACCCTCATCTCAATCATCATTTGTTTGTCTCTCAATTTCCAGAGCCCCATGCCTGTTGTGCAAGGGCAACCAGGAAGGGGAGGGGGGCCAGAAGGGAATTCTCCTGCCTCACTGAGCAGGGACCTGTTTCCATTCTCCCTCATTTCTTAGGTTCCCCTCTTTTACCTGGTGACAAGGAAGGAGAGGTTCCTCTCCTTCTAATGGAGCCTCCACCTGCTGCCCTATCCTCAAGGATGGTAGGACCTGACTCCACCAGTCTATCTCCCTTACACATTCCTTTATTGTTCTCTGATATTGAACCTCCTTCTTTAGCTCAGCCACCAGGCTGAGCAGATCATTCATCTGGTCACACCAGACACAGGTGTTATTCCCATCACTCTCTGCTAGCAGTGCCAGGCTCCAGAATTCTCTGCAGCCAGAGGCCTGGACACCTGCATGCTTCTGCAGGACCTCTGTCTGGGTCGCCATATTTTTTTTGGCCGGAGCTTTTGTCCAGCTTGCAATCACTGCTAGTCCTGCACATGCCTTTTTTAGTTGTTTATTTATTATTTTTTCTCTTGTGTGTCCCTCCGCACACCCTGCTAACCTCATGCCAACAAGCAATAATTCAGCTGTCTTGCTGTTAGCGATCTGAGAGCATTTCTCTGCGTTTAAATCTCCTATGGGTTCTCCAGGAATGCCCCCAGCTACGTCACCCTCTCGGCCTCTTCTGTGAGAGTTACCGAGTCCTGATAGATCTGTCCTTCTTTCCTTGGGCTTCCCTGGCTCAGAGAACCCCCTGTACACCTCAAAAACCTAAAAAACCAAACCAAACCAAACCAAACAAACAAAAAAGAAAAAAACAAAAAAGAACACCAGTGTAGCGTTTTGGCACGGGGTTTACCAGTTCGTGTCAGAACCATCTCGCTGTCTCGCTGTTCATGGTCTGAGTGTCACTTCCGGTTTTGCCCCATTTCAATTAGATTAGAGGGACTAGGGGTGGCTGGCCTTATCTCTTAATAGATAAGCAAATTTAATTGTGGCTGACACCAGATGCACAAGCAGCCTATCTCTTCTAGGTCCAGTTGCATTCACAAGAAGCAATCAGATGCACAAATAGTACGGTTTATTTACACTTGCAACATACACAGATTCTTTAAAATTGCCGGTGATAAATGCACTAAACTGCAGAATTGCTATATATATCTCAAAACCACACAATAGTAATCACAATTGGAATCTCCTGGGGAAAACCACTCGGCATTGCCAAGGCCACAAATCTTACCAAAAGGCGTCCCTTCTGGAGAGGGCGCATACAACAAACCTGTCAGTCAATCTGTCCCTATGACTTAGTGTTGAATACTCATACCACAAATTAGGTCTGAAATACAGATAATATTTATACCTTCTTCACTACTGTTGAACAAAGTGTGGATGTGGGACTGTAGTCAAGCCATTGTTCTTGGTGGTCAGCATTTAGCAGGGGCACAAAACATTTATGACTTCCTTGGTAACTTATGCAAGAAGCAGGTAACTGCTGTGATAAGCATGAGAATGGGATAAGCAGCCTTCACTGCACCCCCCACTGCTCCTCGTTGCCATGAGAACACAGACCATGTATCTTCACCCAGTCTCCATGTCTCTCGTAGTCACCAGATGTTTATTAGGAGAGTTGGGCTTTCCAGTTTCAATTGTTTTGTGCTTCCAACAAACAGCATAGAAAAAGAGCCAGGGAAAAAAATAGGTGTGAGTCCAACAAAGGCACAAAACTATTTATTTAGTAAGTGTTTTGAAAGATAATTGATTTAATAATTGTATTCTTGGTTTTGAGTATTCACAGCTAGTGCTCTGATGTCAATAACTTATGTATTGACTACACTACAAATCTTTTCAGCAGCAGCAAGAAAATAAAGAATAAAAGTGGTTTGGTTTAGTCAATGTTTTGAATTGCAGTTGTTTTGTACTTAGAACTTTATTTTTGTTTCCATCAGAAACAAACAGAGCTTTTGTATTTTTTTTTATCATAGCTACATTATAATGATATATACATTATAATGATCAATTATTTACAATTGACATTCAGCAGATACCTATCATAGTGTTAAGGTTTTTCATAAAAAGATTTTGAGGGGCGGGGGTACTTAAGGGATGGCTTCTGGGGAGCTGCCCTCATGGTCAAGAAAGCCAGTTCCAGACAGTTCCAAGATGGACCCACTATTGGCCAAAGCTGAATCTAGCATGGTCCCCCTGTGATAACATATTTACGAAGGAAGAAGATGTTGATGAGACCTTCTACTGGCAGCTGGAAGTAGCCTCAAGATCACATGGCCTGGTGATCATCAGTGACTTCAATCACCCTGATGTTTGTTGCAAAGGCCACACAGTGAGGCACACTCAGTCCAGAAGGCTCTTGCAAAGCATTGATGATAACTTCCTGATGCAGGTGTTGGAAGAGCCAACGAGGAAGGGAGTACTGCTGGACCTTGTATTAATGAAGAAAGAAGGTCTGGTAGGGAATGTGAAGGTTGGTGGCATCCTTAGTGGTACTGATCATAACATGGTAGAGTTTAGTATCATACAAGGAAGAAGCAAGGCAATAAGTAAGATTGCAACACTGGACTTCAGGAGGGCTAACTTTGTGCTCTTCAAAGACCTACTTGGAGGAATCCCTTGGGCTGAGACTCTAGAAGGTAAGGGGGCCCATGAGAGCTGGTTGATATTCAAACATCACTTCCTCCAAGCTCAAGACAGGTGCACTCCTCTGAATAAAAAAACAAGTAGAGGAGGCAGGAAACCAGCATGGATGAGCAAGGAGCTAGCTGATGAAAAAAAAACTCAAGTGGAAGAATGAAGTTCACAGCATGTGAAAAAAGAGACTTGTCTCCTGGGAGAATTATAGGAATTCTGTCAGGGTATGTGGGGATGAAACAAGGAAGGCCAAGGACCTCTTGGAATTAACTCTGGAAAAGGAAGTAAAGGAGAAAGAGAAGGGCTTCTTCAAATACATCACTGGTAAAAGGAAGACTCAGGAAAATGTGGGCCCACTGCTGAATGATGCAAGAGACCTGGTGACAGAGAATGCAGAGAAAGTGGGGTTACTGAATGACTTCTTTGCTTCAGTCTTCACTGCTAAGACCAGCCCTCAGGAATCACAGACCCTGGAATTAAGAGAGAAAGCCTGGAAGGAGGAAGCCTCTCCACTGGTTGATGAGGATTGGGTTAGAAATCACTTGGGTAAACTGAACACACACAAATCCATGGGCCCTGATGGGCTGCACCCATGAGTGCTGAGGGAGCTGGCTGATGTTGTTCTACCACTCTCCATCAATTTTGAAAGATCATGGAGAACAGGTGAGGTGCCTGAGGACTGGAGGAAAGCCCATGTCACTCCAGTCTTCAAAAAAGGCAGGAAGGAAGGCCCTGGTAATTACAGACCCTACCTCCATCCCTGGAAAAGTAATGGAGCATCTCATTCTGCAGTTCATATCTCAGCACATGGAAGCAAAGAAGGTTATCCTTGAAGTTCTCCTTGCAGGCTGCTTATTCAGGGTGCTATAAGGCAAAGATATTCCTGAAGGGTGCTCCTTTTCCTGGTGCTAGGTCAATGTGGCAGTCATGAGTAAAGGGACAGTAGTGTTTTCTGCGTCCTTCTTCTGACAGACATCCACAATATTACTATTTATCTGGAAGCATACAGGGATGGGGAGCAGAGGCTGAGGTAGACATAGTCTTGGCATCTGGCAAGACACAGCTGCAGTGGTGTAGGAGTATTGGGCTGAGGCTGTGCTACAGTGCCTCACACAGTGTAAAACATGTGAGTCCAGACCAAACCACATAAGGTGCTAAAATAGAGAAGACAGCTGAGCGACAATCCCATGGCAGATTTTTGCCCTCAGGATCTGGGTATTCCATTCCTGCACGGAAACACAAAAAACTCAACTGCCAGAAAATGAGAAAATTGTGTTTCTGTGACATGGTGGACTGAACATAAATTGCAGAGCTTCAGCAGTAGGTTGCAGAGGTGATATGTGCAGGAGAAGATCATGTGTTGCCCTGTGCCAGTCACAGCCAGTATCAGATAACTACAAAATCAATGTAAACAACCTACTACACCCCAAAATTTCAGAGAAGCACATGGCACTCCAGCTCACAAATATTTAAGAGATAGTGGCAGACAGGAAGAAAAAGATGAAAAGACACAGAAGAAGCAGAGGATACATAAAAGAGGAAATAGAGGAAACACATAGAAGGAGATGTTGTTTGGGACATAGCTGGAGATGCACTCCTGAAAAGAGGTTTCTGTACCTGAGGAGGTACACCCCAAGGAGGCTGTAGTCCATGGGTGAGCCATACCAGAGTAAAGGAAAATGAGTAAGAAGCAAGGAGAAGAAGAAAGGAACCATTACACAAATTACTTCTACCTCTTGCACTGCCCATCACCTCACTAAAGAATGAATTTGAATGGGCAGTAATCTGTAGTGGGCATTAAGGTCTCTTCCCAACCAGCTATCCACAACCAATGCATAAATTAGATTGTGTAGTCAGCAACCACCTGGCTTCCCTGCTGGAGCTGGCAGTCACAGCCACAGCTTCACATTGATGGTCCCCAAAGACACCACTTCAAATCAGTCAATAAGGCTTCAGGGTTCTGGAAAACAGTAATTACATTTTTTATAGAGGTGGCAATCCAGGGCCACCCTGAAAGACAGGAGATTATAGAATCATATAATGGTAGGGGTTGGAAGGGACCTCGGGAAGGTGGCTCTTGAAAGTCTCCAGAGAATGAGACTCCACAACCTCCCTGGACAGCCTGTTCTGTTGCTCTGTCACTCTCACACTAATGAAGTTTTTTCTCGTGTGGAGGCAGAACTTCCTGTGTTTCAGCTTGTGACCATTATGACTACAGAGCAGCTAGTATCTGTTTCCTTGGCTGTAAATCCCTGAACCCTCACCTGATCCCCATTGAAGGGGGTTTAGAAAAGCTGGGAGCAGGGGTCATTCAGGACACAGGGGATGTTAAAGAATCTTGCAGAGCTGTGACCTATCCTTCTTGGCCATGCTTTGGAGATTAGCTTGTAGCTGTAGGGAGCCACTGTGGCCAGCCCCTGAACAGCTTGAGGGCCTGGCCCCTATGGTGCTCAGCTCAGTGTTGAAGGAAGCTTGACCTCTCAGGCAGGAGTGGGGACTGCTCCACAGGGGAAGACAAGCTATGACTGAACATAAAACAGGCAGGGGCTGTGATCTCATCACTCAGGGTGCAGTCCTCCAGTAACCAAGCAGGGTTGGTGACAACAGATCATCAAAGACAAGGTGGTAAGTTGGATCTGAGGTCAATCCTGAAATCCAGGAGAGAGAACAACCAACAGAAGTGGACACAAGTATACCTGTGATACACCTGTGATGTCACTCAGGCAAGAGTCAAAGACACAGTTCTGAATTTAAATGAAGGTCCAGGCCTCATGGGGCAGAATGTGTGGGTGGAAGCCCCACGTCAGGCTGGTCAGGGCAAATAAGGTCTATTGATGCACCCATGGCCTTAATTTTCCTCTGCAATGCTTTGGAATGGACACTCAGAGTTTTCAAACCGGTCTAGCCATACTGTTACTAGTATCACATTATTAGGATCAGTACCCCACCATTATGTTTTATTTCAGCTTCTAACTTGGCTGGATCATCAGGGTATCCATACCTGTTAGGTCAAGCACAACTTAATCTTGACATTTTACCTTCTTTCAGTGCTGCCTGGCCAGGACTGCAAATGTTCTTTAATTTGACATCATGTGTCAAAAGGTCAGTGCTTAGTCTCTTTCCTCCCTCTGTGCTGCGCTAGGTTTTGCAGATGTCTGTCATATCCTGCCCATCCCCTGACTTTTACAGAAGGTTTATTTAAGTAATTCTTTGTACATAAGACATTGCACACCTGTGATCCCTCTTTCTTCGCCCTTTTCTGAACCTTTCCCCATTCCTTTGTGCTCTTTTTGAGACAGAGGACCCAGATTTGTGTAGAATATTTACAGATTGTCTTGATCTTTTCTGTTTTATTCTTTACCCATTTCTTAGCATTTTCTTTCTTTCACACTACTGGGCATAGTGAAGGTATTTTCATACAACTACCTGTTACAACTGTTGCAACAGCATAGGGTTCTTCATTTCATAAGTGAAAATAGGATGGTTTCTTCCCATATGTTCTACTTTACATAGAGATTCCCTAAATTCCATATGCCATTTTTTGATACACTCAGTATCCTAAGACTCTTATGCTTGCAGTTCTTCTCAGCCTGTGATAGCCTTTATTTCCCTAAATAACATTATACCAACAGCAGGCTCTGACACTGCTGTTTCCAGATCCTTGAGAACTATGATGCACGGATCCAGTTCCCAAACACATCCTTGTGGGACTCTTTTGGTGACCTCCTTTTACTGTGAAAATGGACGATTGAATCCTACTGCATTTTTTTTCTTTCTTTCAACCAGTTATATACCCCTAGGATTATTTACTTCTTGGCAGTGTAAGTTTTAAGAGTTTTTGATGAGCAACCTGTCCAAATACCTTCCAGAAATCCATAGTGAAGATTCCAGGGTCTACCTCCCTTAGCCATAAGCCTGTTGACTCATAAACATTTCTGTAGGATTGTTAAGGCAGTTCTTTCTTTACAAAAGCCATTTTGAGTCATCCCTGTTGCAGCATCTTTATGCATATGCTCGCTAATTATCTTCCATTTTCCATTAAACTGTCTGCTACAGACATTAAGTATGTATTTTTCTAGACTTCTTATAGCATCCTTTTAAAAAATTGATGTTACAGCTGACATATCCTTGTCTTCTGACACCAAGGCAGTTTTATACTAAAGGTCATACAGGACAGTTTGTAATTCACCCTTGAATTCTTTCAGAATTCCTGGTTACATACAATTTGTTTCTTGAGATTTTTTTGCTATTAATTTTGCCTATATGTTCCACAATCTATATGTTCCATACTGATAATTTAAAGACACAACCCCTTGTGAGTCCTCCCATGATGAAGAGCTGGCTTGGGAATCTCATCCCACGCTGGTGTTGTGTACACAGATGTAAATTAATAATTTACATTTTCTGTTATTTTCTCTGTTATTTCTGTTTTCTGTTATTTTCTCTTTAATTTTTTTTTCTTTTTTTTTTTCATTTTCCTGGTGCTGCAGACTGTCTGGCCAGCTTCCAGGGCCTGAAGTGTTTGAAATGGGATTTATTATTAGATTTTATGCCTCATGCAAGTTGTTCTTCAAACCCTTTTGGCCTGTCTCATGGTGTGGTTTACTCTTCATCTGTCACAAGTTCTGATTCTATTTTCAATTTTAGGCCCAAATTTAGCTTTTGGAAGGATGCTTCTGAAAAGCTGTTCCCAGCAACAGGCTTCCTTGTCCCTGCTGCTTAACAAGCAGTAGGTTCCTTTTTCTGCTGACGTGCATTTGCCCTGAGCCTCCAGTATGGTATCCTTAAAGTCTCCATGAAACTCCCAAAGGCAAAATTATTTTAGGTGCCCTTCCATTTTGAACAAGTTTCTTTTTTTTTTTTTACGTAGTTGTTGGGGTTTGGTTGGTTGGTTGGTTTTGGTTGGTTGGTTGTTTTTTTTTTTAAGAAAAATAGCACATATTGGTGCACTGTTTTTTTGGCTTGTCTATAAGGGCTTTATATATGGAAGGAAAGGACAAAACAGACAGAACATCACTGTGTGCTGTAATGGACTGTGCCAATAACACCTTATAACTCTTCCCTTGCCTTATGGAAGAGTACACAGTACTGTATTAAACTACTGCTTCTGGCTGCAGGGACTGTAACCTAATGGCATTTGGAAACACCTAGAAACAACTTCTTTAAAAAATCAGGAACTCTACAAAACCCTTTTCACAAACGGGTATTGTGTATATGCAGGAGACTCATGCTGAACATCTAGACTTGAAGTTGATTAGTTGTAGTCCTTTCTGTCTTCCTCACTAGAAGCTCATCATCATTGCAGTAATTGCTCTCTTGTCAAGGCATCTCCTGAGCAGTCACTGACCCCACTATGGGCTGACTAGTCCTTACAAATTATTATACCACAATGCCAGCTCAGGAGTGAATATGTATCTATTAGCAGATTTATCTTCCTTGGCATTCTGGCACCAACAGTTATGACTAAGGATTCCCTTCCTTCTGCTTCCCTACCTCATTTACCTTCTCCCTTGAAGGCAAGGCTGTTTAACAGCATCCCTGCTGCATATAGAAGAGATCCGTAACTTTAAGGGCCCTCAGTACATCACCCATGTCCCTACCCACCACCCTCTGGGTTTGTCTGGATGGGCTCAATGTCAACTTTTGCAAGTAGCTGTCAGGCCTTGAGAAGCCTCAATGGGTGCCTGCCCCTCATTCTTTCCCATGCTACTTTAAAATTCATGCTCTCATCCATAGTATCTGCCTGAATGATTTTGTGGGTATGCTTGTGCCCATGCCCTCTGATACCCGGTGTCTTGAATTCTGGCTTGAGCTGCTCTGTCACTGCAGGCGTGCCTGGCAACCTGGCCTGTTGGCTGAAGTATTGGTCAACCTGCTCTGTTCTTCTTGATCAGGCATTGTGGAATTTGCTGACTCTCAGCTCCCAGTTCTACTTTCCATATGGAACAACCTGTACCTACTGCTTCCTGACAGTCATACTGGTCACATGGAAGAAAGCAGCCACTGAGAAAAGAAATGAATGACAAATGGCAAAAGGATAGGGAGATAAATATTCAAGCATGAAAAATTAAAACCAAAAATTATGTTTTAAGGAGGGTTTATATCCTTGCTGCTATCCGTGCACTGAAAATAAGAAATTATGAGGAAAAGATAAAATACTATTTTGGCCAAACTAAAGAAGAGAATGAATTCACATGCCTGTAGAGAAATCCTAGACAACTAAGTTAGACTATCAGGAGTTGATGGCATTGGACCAATGCAAATTTAAGACAATAAAAGAAAAAAAAAAAAAAAGTAGAACTGTTTAGATATAAATGAAAACAGGGGATCAAAGCAAAAGCTGTATACACCTAGTCCTTGGTATTTGTGCAGCAGAGCATACAGGTGTAAATCCCTATAGTGCTTTCCCTACCATAGCTGTTTTTTTGATGGTAATGAAAAAGAGTGTGGATACTAAAGTAGTAGTGCTGCAGTATTCATGTAAAACAATGCTAAAAAAATATAGTTGTTTTCTGTGAATGTTACGGTCACATCTCTACAGTAGTGACAGAGAAGTCTGTGGGAACCAGACAACAGCAAGAAAACCATGCATCACCTCTGAAAGGATGCCACTGTCACATACCTTTCTTTGCAACCTCAAATGGTCACAATGTTTATGTAGAGAAAAGCACTTCAAACACACTAAAATTCCATGGCAAAATATGTACCATCTTCATAAGGCTGTTGCCATACTAGTTAGCAAGCTTCCTTTGCAGCAGTGACAGGAGTCTGGGGTGCACTTCAATATGCAGAGTTTCTGAAATAAGATCACTCTTTTTAAGGGCCTTGGAGGCATGAACTTTACCCACAAGGAGGGGAGGAACTACACAGCAAATGGAACTTTGATCTGAGAATTTCTCCAGGAATGTGTGGAGGGCAGAATGCAGTTTATGTGCAGCAGTGCTCCTGATGTGCCATTCTTCAGTTGTAGTTGCTGCAGTTGCTACGGAATGAACTTAGCAGTGTCTGAAAAAATCAGCAGCCCTCCAAGGCCTCTGGAGCAGTAAAAACTGCTGCAGTAAAAACATGTTAACTGTTCTGTATCTGTGCTGTAACCATGGCACTGCAAAACTCGGCAGGGAGTTGTGAATCATACAGTGGCTGAACACTTGTCCTGAAACCTGCAGTATGACAAAGTGTGCAGTTCTATAGAGTATTTGTAGCTGGCATGATAAGATCTGCCTGCAGCATCAGCTGCAATATGGGAATCCTTGTGTGGGCTTTCCAATAGAAGCTTTTAAGTTTACAGAATCACAGAATGTTAAGTGTTGGAAGGGACCTCAAAAGATCATCTAGTCCAAACGCCCTGCAAGAGCACCAAGATCAGGTCACACAGGAACGCACCCTGGCGGGTTTTAAATGTCTCCAGAGGAGACTCCACAACCCCTCTGGGAAGCCTGTTCCACTGCTGTCACCCACACTGTGAAAACGTTTTTCCCTAAATTTCTTTGGAATCTCCTATGCTTCACTTTGCACCCATTGCCCCTTGTCCTATCATTGGACATCACTGAGAAGAGCCTGGCTCCATCCTCCTGACATTCTCCCTTTACATATTTATTAACATTAATGATGCCACCCCTCAGTCACCTCTTCTCCAAGCTAAAGAAACCCAGTTCCCTCAGCCTTTCATCATAAGGGAGATGCTCCACTCCCTTAATCATCTTTGTGGCTCTGCACTGGACTCTTTCAAGCAGTTCCTTGTCCTTCTTGAACTGAGGGGCCCAGAACTGAACACAATATTCCAGATGTGGTCTCACCAGGGCAGAGTAAAGGGGGAGGAGAACCTGTCTCAACTTATTAACCACACCCCTTCTAATACACCCCAGGATGCCATTGACCTTCTAGGACACAAGGGCACAATGCTGGCTCATGGCCATCCAGCTGTCCACAAGGACCCCCAGGTGCCTTTTCCCCATGCTACACCCTAACAGGTCAGTTCTCAACCTGTACTGGTACATGGAGTTATTCTTCCCCAGATACAAGACTCTACACTTGCCCTTATTATACTTTATTAATTTCTCTCCACCCAACTCTCCAGGCTGTCTAGGTCTCTTTGAATGGCAGCACAGCCTTCCGGTGTGTCAGCCGCTCCTCCCAGCTTTGTATCATTAGCAAATCTGCTGACAGTCCACTCTGTTCCCTCATCCAGGTCGCAGACAAATAGGTATTGACACCTGAGGGACTTCACTATATACAGGCCTCCAACTAGACAATACCCCCTCTCTGACTTCTTTCCTTCAACCAGTTTACAATCCACCTCACTACCTGATCGTCTACACCACACTTTCTCAGTTTAGCTGCGAGGATGCTGTGGGAGACAGAGTCAAATGCTTCACAGAAATCTAGATAAACCACATCCACTTCTCTACCATCTATCCACCTGGTTACATCTTCATAGAAGGCTATCAGGTTGGTCAAACATGACTTCCCCTTGGTAAAAACCACGTTACTGCTCCTGATGACCCTCTTATCCTTGATATGCCTGGAGACAGCACCAAGAGTAAGTTGCTCCATCACCTTTCTAGAGATGAAGGTGAGGGTGACCAGTCTGTAGTTACCTGGGTCCTCCTTCTTGCCCTTTTTGAAGACTGGAGTGACATTTGCTTTACTCCAGTCCTTAGGCACCTCTTCTGTTCTCCCCAACTTACTAAAGATGATAAAGAGTTGTCTAGCAATGACTACTGACAGTTCCCTCAGCACCTGTGGGTTCATCTCATTAGGGCCCATGCATCAACTAATCCTTAACCCAGTCCTCATCAACTAAGCAAAACTCATCTTTCATCCTAACTTCCTCTGGGGCCTCAGGGGTCTGGGGCTCCTGAGGGCAGTCTCCAGTAGTATACACAGAGGCAAAGGCAGCATTTAGTAACTCTGCCTCCACCATATCCTCTGTCACCAGGACACCCGCCTCATTCAACCATGGGCCTACATTGCCTCTAGTACCAGTTTCATCTGTAATGTATTTGCAGAAGCCCATTTTGTTGTGCTTGACCTCCCTTGCTAGGTTTAACTCCAAGGAGGCTTTTACTTTCCTAGCTGCCTCCCCACCTTCTCTGACAAGTCTTATATTCATCCCAAGTGGCCATCCCCTCCTTCCAGGATCTATAGGCTCCCCTCTTCCACTTGAGTTTGCCTGTCAGTTTGCCTGTCAGTTCCCTGCATAACCATGCAGGTCTTCTGGCCGCCTTTCTTGATTTCCTACCTGCTGGGATGCTCTGATCCTGAGCTTTGAAAAAGTGGTCCTTAAAAACAGTCAAACTATCTTGGGCCCCTTTACCTCTAGTACCCCATCCTATGGGATTCCCCCTAGCAATTTCTTGAAAAGGTTAAAGTTGGCCCTGCTAAAGTCCAGGATTGTGATCCTGCTTGTTATCCCATTCCTATCGCACAATATTCTAAATCCCACTATCTCATGGTTGCTGCAGCCAAAGTTGTCTCCAACCTTCACCACTTCAACCAGACCCTGCTTGTTAGCAAGTATAAGATCCAGTACTGCTCCTCTCCTTGTTGTCTCATCCACCATTTGCATCAAGAAATTATCATCAAAACACTGGAGGAACCTACTAGACTGTGAATGGTTAGCTGTGTATGTCTCACAGCAAATGTCTGGGTAGTTAAAATCCCCCATGAGAACCAGGGCCTGTGATTGTGAGGCTGCTATCAGCTGCCTGTAGCCTCACCAAGTTCTTAATCCTGATCAGGTGGCCTGTAATAGACACCTACAACATTATCACCCGTGATAGCCTGCCCCTTAATTCTCACCTACAGACTCTCAAGTCACACCTCAGCCTCACTTAGACAGAACTCAATACATTCCAGTTACTCACTCACGTAAAGAGCAGCTCCACCACCTTGCCTCGTTGGCAAGTTCCAGTGCACGTTTGTCATGACAAGTGTGGCTCTGTCACCTCCGTAGAGCAGTGCATGCAGGATGCAGTAGATAGCTGATGACACATCCCTACTTTCTATCCCGCGCCTTGAGAAAGCACATCTTTTAAGCACAGAAACAGAGCAATGAGCAATCCTGGACCCACCCTTCAGCTCTTAGCCTGCTTAGTCGAGCTCTGAAATGCAGCAGTATATTAAGTCCATTTCAGGGAAAAACTACACCGAAAGCTGGTTGCCAAGCAAACCACCAATTTATTGACAACGCTAGCATTTCTTAGTCGCCGTTAGTTTTCCCTTCTTCCTCCTTTGCATTACCAAAGCTCTCGATTTCCGGCATCTTCCGTCGCCACGAGACGTAGCACCACTCCACGCGATCCCACACAACTCTGCCCCCGCTGCCTACGCACGCCAGTCCGCCCCTCGTGCCCGCCCCTTCACTGTCGCTCGCACTCGGAGTTCCAGTACGGCTGCGCGCGCATAGCTGCGCTCC
>JANHFX010028655.1:0-16096 GCA_027560015.1 Chloroceryle amazona
CCCGGCGAGGGGAAACGCTCGTGGTCCCGCCCGGTTTTCCCGCCTGGCCCCAGCCCTCCCGCTGTCGCGACCGGGGATGTCCCGACATCGCGTGCACGGCTCTGTGCGCGCGTGGCTCCGTCGTGACATCGCTTTCGACGACAGCAGGTGCTGGAAATCGCACCCCAGCCTGCAGCCGATGGACTGTCCTTGGAGCGCTTCCCCAGCAGATCCGGGTCTGTAGCAACGCATCCTCCTCCCAGACCCCAGCGTCTCGGCGTCCGCTGCGTCCGCAGCCGTGCCACCCGCTCCCATCGGCGACCTGGGAACTGACCCTCCCGGCTGGCACGAGAACCCGATTCTGTTACCCCACCTCTAGTTTTGCTTTCTGGTTCATTCGGTTCCTCCCGTGAGCGCCGAGTCTGCAGGGTTTGTAGCACAGCCTTCAGAAATAATCCGAAGGCAAAAGCGCGGCGGCCGAGCGCAGCCGTGCACACCGGGCTGGGACCTGCTCGTCTCCCAACAGAAACAGGCGAGCAGATCCTGGTGTAGCTGTTCAGGGACAGGCTTGTCGCTCCTCGAGTGATTTGCTTTAGCTCTTGGCTAAATACCCACCAGCAGCTTTGCACCCAAAGAGCCACGGTGAACCGGGTACGAACCGGGGTGTGGGCGAGGGTTCCAGCGTGTGCCGAGCGCTCCTGTCCATGCAGGTGGGTTTGTGATCCCAGCAGGTCACTGTCCTCCTGGAAATGGAGCTTCCCAAGGTCTGCGAGCCAGGCAGAGACTGCTGGGCTCAGGCTCTCGGGGGGTGCTCGGTGTCTCGGCTCTGGACAGAACCCTTCTCTGCATTTTCAGTATCGAGCTCAAGTATTGACACTGAAATCACCTGCGTACGAATGCTGCTATTTTGGTTTGCACTGCTGTGAGTAGTAACTGGATTTTGCTTATTAATTATTCCTTTGGTATTTAACACAGGGGTGTCTTGGCTGGTAATTTATGATGTGCTTGAAAACCCAGCTTCCAGCCAAGCTGGGCTGACCTGTTCTCTAAAACCCTGTGCTGCAGGTGACGGGTTTTCTGTTCGGTTTGGTTTAAAGGATGCTGACCTCATGGCAACGGGGAATTTCCTTTGCTGCTGCTCTTAGGGAAGTGACAGCAGGAGGCTGGCCTAGACCAGGTCTAGTCACTAATCCAAGTGAAACTGAGCGAGGAGGGAAGATCATGGTCTTCGAGTGGGTTTTTTTGATCTCTGGGTCCTGTGTCACTGTTTTGTTGGGGTTTTTTTCAGCCCTTCACCCGGGGTAAAGCTTGGCCTGTAGCTGGGTGATGTTCAGGGGGAGTTTGCAGCTACAGCTCTGTGTTGTTTGCGTTCCCTCCTTTGCTCCCTGCGAGGTCTCTTTGTACCAATAAAAAGCTCAGTAAACAATCCAGGACTCTCTTATTTATTCGTGGCTGCTCTGTTTGTTATTAACCGGGTTGTGGGAAGGGAGGGGAGGGGACAGTCCCCTGCCCACTGCCACTCAGTGGCAGGGGAACGGGAGCAGGACAGCAGCTGGGTGAAGCCACAGCTTCTGGGGGTGTTTGCTAGCAAGGAGCTGCGAAGTGAAAATGAAAGCCCAGGGCAGATGTGACCAGCTCTGGCTGCTCCATCCCAGGATCTGTTCAAGGCCAGGCTGGAGGGGGCTCTGAGGAACCTGCTCTCCTTGAAGATGTCCCTGCCCCTAGCAGGACAGTTGGAACTCAACTTTAAGGTCCCTTCCAACCATTCTATAATTCCAACAGAAACAGAGAACACATCAGCTTGAAAAAAAGGTTCTTTCCCTTCCTTTGTAACCTTTGCAATGCTCACCAGACAAAAGCAGCGTCAGGCAGATGGTTGATAAAGGCAACACCACTCTTTATTTGCACTGGAGGAGAACCCCACCCTTTCATCCGCCCCTCACAGCTCTGGCAGGAGCTCAGTGCAAGACCCATTCCCTTTTCTCTTTTTTTTCTCCATCTGTGACAGTCACAGTAATCCCCTTCTCAAAGCAAGCTGCGATTCCAACACCAACTGCTGCCACCACGCACGGAAGTCTCGCTCCTGCGAAGGATGCAAGCGGAACGGCGCGGCCAGACCAGCTCCGGCGCGCACGCTGAGGGCGGTTTAATCATTTGCTGCCTCAAACAACAGGTTATTGGTTTAAAACGGGGCTCCGAGCTCCCAGCCAGCGCGCCGGTTCTGCTCGAGTCCGCGTTAGAGCGATTTTATCCTGGTTAAGAGCTGGTCAGGCAGAGCCGGGGTGGGGGAGCAAGCTCGGGCCGTAGGTTCGCCGGGCTCCGCGCGCTTCTGCCAGCGGGAGCCGGGGATATTGCTGATGTTGAACCGCTGCAAGGCTCTCCCCCCGGGTACAGCGTGGAGGTGTGGAGTGCACTTGAGAGTCACAGTGTTAAGTGCTGTAAACACTGACAGAAGTGCAGATAAAATAGCTACGGCTAGATCGTAAGAAGAAAGACCTGAGGAAAGCTACTTAAAACACACCTGGGAGTTGCTACAACACCGCTTTTCTACGAGGGTGGTCCTATGGGTTTGGTTTAAAAATCAATAAAAATATTCAGGTAAAAAAATATATGTATTCACATGAAGGGTGAGCATTGGAACTTTAAAAAGCAACACACGTTTTCCCTTTCGGATGACAGAAGTAAAACTTCTCTCCCTCTAAGCACACGTGAAAAATCTCCCCTGACTTTGTTTCTATCGGGATGCAGCACCACGCACAGGCACACGAACACCCTGCGAGCGCCGGGGAGCACCCGGAACCATCGCTGGTTTCCTTGCTGCCCTCTGCCTACAGGAGCTGGCTGGTCTGGAATCACTGCAGGAACTGCTACTTCACTAGACAGATGGTCCCATTTTAGGATCTGAAATTTTACTGGCTGCTTGTTTTGTCCTTTTTCAGAAAGAGCTGGTTTAATCTGCAGCTTGGATGAGCTGTTCAAGTATAAAATTATCCCTCTTAAGCAGGAGCACATCCTAAAATCTCAGTAAGTGGAGAAGAGATAATCACATATGAACAGAACTACCAGAAACCATCTGTCAGCGTGAAGAACTACCGTGTGTGTACGCAGATAGATGCTCTGCCCTGGGACAACTGGAAGAATCAGACAATGGCTTGGAATTATTCAGAAGTGACTAAACAGAGGAGTTATTTCTTTGGTAAGTAATGCAGGTTACCTCCTGAGCTCCCCATAAATCAGGTTTTCAAGCTGTTCTACAATTCTAGATCCTGATGCTAAGCAAAATTTCCATCTGCTCTTCAACAAGCATGCTTCAACAAAATCCTTTCCTTACAGGCTAAGCCCAGGTGGCTGGGGAGCCAAAGGCAGAGTCCCGTGGTCTGAAACTCCCTCAAACAAAAATGAACCAGCTTTTGGTAGCTGATGATGGTAACTTAGAAGGCGGGTGAAACGTTTACTTAAGCAATCCAGGAGTGGTTTTCAGCCTGACAGCTCTGAAAGCCTTCAGCTTTATGCAGATTTGGTCATCCTCATTTCAGGAGATGGCTACAGAGTTATTTTTCCACCAGAGAGAGCTGTAAAGCTTGCTGGAGCTCCGCATCTTCCTCTTCACGACGCTGCTTCTCTCGTTCCTCCTGCTCCCGGACAGACAACTCCATGGCAAGCTGCAAGTCTTTTTCAAAGCTGGAAGGTTCACTCGGGGTGCTGCAGTGGGAGGTACCCGAGCTTGTGAGATAGCTCTCCTGCAGTGCCCTGAAGGAGAAAAAGGACTTTGAGAGGTAAGAAAGACAAAGTCCATGTTGGAACCTTTCACACACGTACCAACGGTTCCATTTTCAGTGGGCTTCTAAAACCACTCTCCTCTGGTTTAAAGGTAACGTGATTTTCCACATGCAGAACAACCAGGAGGATGCAGCTCTCCGTGTGCACTAAGATTTCTTTGCACTTAAAGGGTGGGAAGAACCCAATAGCAGAGCGTGTTCTAAAGGGGCCGTTAAATACACGTGGGTAAAGTGTTTAAGGATTAAATAATGAATTTGGAAAGAAAGAGCAGCTACCCTGAAACGTGCAGCATCTAAAACACGTTCAACCCAGAGGGGCCGAAGGCACAGCTCTGAGAGCAGGACAGGAGTGTGTTTGCAGAGCAGTCCCACAGCTGAGCTAGAGCTACACTACCCGAGCCAGAGTCCTTGCTTCTTGCAGAAGTAAAAGTTAGAAGAAGGACAAGACAACAGCCCCTGGGTTCTGTGCATCTGCTACCTACGTACGCTAAGGAAAAAAAGCTGAACAGCTTCACCCTGCAGTTGGAAGCATTTCTGCTCTGTCACTGCATGGCTTGAGATGACCAAAACATTGTTACCTCTGATACTGGATATTGAAATCCTGCGAATACGGAACCGCTCCGTTGGAATGCACCCCCACGCCCTGCACACGGGAGACACAGACAATTGCACAGCAGTTAACCGACCCGCGGCGCGACCCGCTGAAAGGCAGCTCTCAACTCACTCCTATTTCTTCTTTGTACTACATTACTACGTTTTTTCTCTTTGGAGGTTCTTAGAAAAACAGGTCCTAGAGCAGGTTCCTTCGGAGATGCAGCTACTGCTGCACAGACCTCGGCAGAACCACCAGCTATGGTAGCACACTTACTTTGTTCCCACCAGATTCCAGCAGACTCTGCTGAATGGCAAACTGCATGATCTCGTTATCTTCATCCAGCACGTGTATGTTCCTGCCATCATCCTGCACGTGGTAGGACTTGGGGATCTCAAACACCGACTGGTCAACCTCGAAGTTAGCACCTGCAGAAGCCAAGCAGTTACAAACGTGGCGCGGTCTATTTTTACAAGTCACGACTTAAATAAATCTGGTGAATGTTTTTGTATGATTAATTCAACTTCCAAAGTTCAGATGAGCCACCTAAGTACACGAACAGCCTTTGAAAGAAACGAGCACAGCAAGGAGAGGGGGTGCGGGGTCTGTCTTTAGGATGCTGGCAAGGGATACAAATCAACCCCGCGTGCGGCAGAGCGCTGAGGTGGCTGAACTAACAAATCCAGATGGAGGGAAAAAAGCCAACAGGGGCTCCAAAGGATAAATACCACAGTGGGTTCTCTAAAGAAGATATGATCACTTCATCTTCCCCCTCCTCACCTGAATCACCCTGGGCACCTCCAGCTGTTTGTGGCGAGGTTTTGTCAGCTGTCCTGCAGCCGTTGACATTCTCAAATGTAATTCGGGCGTTCAGCACATGAAACAGGGGAATTTCTGCAAGAAAGAGGATGAGATTTCTGTCAAAAAGAGAAGTCTCTCATTCACTTCCACACCTACAGCCACACCGAACCCTTACTGAATGTACTCCACAGGCAGCATCCTGTAAGGACAGCGTACGCAGGAGCTCACTTCTCCAAGAAGTTGCCCTCAGTCATTCTCAAAACCTCTTATTTTATGGTAAGATTTCCCAAATCCAAGGCATTGAAGCTGAGAGGCCAGAGCTAGCAGCAGCTCTTTTATACTGAAATGATTCTGTCTTTAAATCTGTACTTCTGCACGACTTTCAGAATTTGGATTCAATGACCCCAGAGGTACAAGCCAATGTACGTCTGAGTTCTCAGTTCTAGATACCAATCAGATGACCAGCAAAAAAACAGAGTGGTTTTTGGAAATACCTGCTGCAAAACTGGTAGAAAGAATGGAAATGAAGATCACCACTGAATTTCTGAGGCTGGAATAGATGCTACAGTAAAAACTGCTAAATATTACCAATTTTGACAGGAAATCCTGGTGGAAATTCCAGGGTGATGAAGTCCCTTAGTCTGGCAAAATGAGCACTGGTTCTGGCCATCAGGTCGATGATTGGAGTGACTTGTTCCATAAGGGACAGAGGAAACTCTTCACTCATCCACAGGGTCGCTTTAAATCTTACAAGAGAAAAAAAAAAAACATCCTAAATGTACAGTTTAGGAACAAAATACACAGCGTTGTGACCTGCTTGATGCATTTCAGAGTCCAAACAGTTACAGCTCTGAGAGCCCAAACCACGCTCCTGGCCAGACCAAGGGCAAACACAGGAGGTTATGGACAAGTGACAGCACTGGTCCGCAGGTTTTGTTTGACATAGTGAAAGAAGAATCAGACTAGAGCTAAATACTTCAAGATCTCTCTTTGGATTAATTTTGAAAGCTGGGAAAAAAACAAACCAAACCAAACCACCACGACACTGGGTGTTTGCAAAAACAGTTTCCAGAGAGGAGATGACCGGGAAGAGACAAAATAGTTTGAAATTTTATTTCTCACTTCTGCGTTCGAATGGTGACTTCTTTTGGTCTTCCTATGTCTCTGCCTTTCAAATCAAATTCTGGGTCAAAATATTCCTCCAGAGTAATAGCAGTAGGATTGTTACTTGCAGCATACTCTGTTGTCTTGGTTGTACTCTATAAGGAAAGAGAGGAAAAAAAAAAAACAACCAAAAGTACAGAACAAAAAGATGGTGGCTACTACAGGAAACTTTGAAGGTACCTCTGGTGGAGTAACTGAGTCTGTATTTTAGACACAGCAACACACGTCCAGAAACACAAGGACAGGCATTTAGACTGCTTTCTACTGAGGTTAAAACCTCCCAGCATTTGAGAAACAGGGAAAATCTACTGAAGTGCTTTAGAAAGCATCCAGAAACCACAGAATTATTGAGGCTGGAAAAGACCTCTGAGATCATCGAGTCCAGCCTCTGTCCCACCAGCACCACACTGGAATGCACACACAAGTATTTCTAGGCTGCAAATCTTTTATTAAAAGGCAAAAAACTTTGAGGTATTTGAAACAAAAAATCTCTAGATCCATGTAAATTCTGCAACACCATCCTGAAACAGAGCCAGCAGTTGGCAAACCTATCACCTGCTGCACTTAAGGACATCCAGATGCAGAGGAGCTCCTAAAGCCGTATCAGAATTGCATTCCACACCTTTCAGAAGAGCAGAGGACGTGGTTTTCCTGCGAGCTGCTCAGGAGCAGTGTGCTACCGTGTCCTGCCACCCTTTCCCACCTTGGTCTGGGGATCCCCACGCTAGCACTACCTCCCAAGGAGGCTCCTGAAGGCCTCTGGCCACGTCTTCCCAGTTTAGTGCTGGGCTGCCACCAAGACTCGTACGCTTTCAGGTTTACTGCCACTGCTCCCAGCCCAGCTCTTGCCGTGCTCAAGGATTATAGAATCTTTTTTAAGTGTTCAGAAGAAGGTACCTGCTGTTCCTAGAGAATTTTTGAGGGCTTAAAACAAACAAAAACATCCTCAGGGAAAATATAAACCTCATAATCAACTCTGCTGCCTAACTACGGAAACGAGAAGCAATTCCCCACTCCCAGAATTCCTCCTGGCACAGATCTCTGCACCACAGTGACCCGTTCGGACGTCAGACACTCACCTGAGCACCGTACTCATGCTCCACTGTTCCCAGAAACGATTCCAGGGGGTTCCTGTCAGCTTCAAGTAACAGGAGGGGACAAAACAAACCAAACCAGTCTATTACTATTAATTAGCAGTACAATTACCTACACACCAGGCTAACATGCAAGGCTTCTAAGAAAGCGAGGGCAGCCATTCCCATCTCCTATCAGCTTTACCAGGCAAGCCCAGCACCTACAGATGACCCTATAAACCAGGGACAATATACAGACCAGAGGCAAAGATTTTCCGTGGTTTCTACCATCAGCAGACATTATCCAGAGCCTCTCCGAAAGGAAGAGGTTTCCTGGACTGAAAGAAACCCAGGAGTCCAAGCAAACAAAGGCTACGTGGATCTTGTAATCATGGCCAAAGCAAAGTAAAGGCACAAATGCATTCCAGAGCAGGATAAAGCATGGAAAAGTATGGCCTTTTGAAACTTTCCAGTTTTGAGGGGCTCTTCCTTCCTTTAAATACTTCTCAGATAAATACTGGCTTGTCTGTAGGTTAGGAGTTAAGTAATGAGCTACCTCAGACACACAAGGTGAAAATAAAGCAGGGCAAAGTCAGCAAGAAAAGCATTTCCCTCGTCCATCTGCCCAGCTCTTCTGCAGTCATGAGGAGAGGGCATCAGAGAGGCAAAAGGTTCTACTTATTTCCAGTTATCCTATAGGAAAACTACCTTTATATCTTTTCTTCTCCTCTTCTGTTAGATGTTCCGTTCGGATTTTTGTGACCACATTGACATTGTTTGCAAAGTATACCTTTAAAATAAGAGAGAAAGGTACAACACCCAAAAAGCATCACGACTCAAAAGAAATAAATGAGTTCTCCTGTAAAACTCTGTGAAAACAAATGTAAAGCCAGAGTAAAGCAACACAGACCTGCCTCTCATTGATAAAGATCTTTAACACGCTGGTGATCCACAGGAAATGCTGCACTTTGATGCTTCTGTTCGCTTGGGTGGAACGGAAACCCTCCAGAATATATTCTCAGCAGCCCTGCGCCCAGGCTGAGAGGGCCACTACACGCTGGGCCTCCTGAGCTCTCAAGCAGCACCCCCTGCACATCCCACCCTGCAGCATCCCCAGCCAGCGCTGGCCTCCCAGGCATCGAGAGCATCCGAGAGCACGGCCGAGGGCTTCGGCGGCAGCGGCTGCCGACCTTGCAACCACACAAAGCAGATGGACACGATCTTGAAGGGGCTTCTGGAACTTACTAACAACCTCCAATCGAGACGGGTATTGTCCAAGGTTACTGGAAAGAATCCCCACCCGGGCAGAGATTTTAAGAGAGGAGGGGGAAGGAAAGTCAGGTCATGTTGTTTCTAAACAGAGGGCACTGGTCTGGCCTTCCAAATGAAGTTTAGTGGTAGTTTCATTCTGCAGGAACACTAACGAGCCCCACGTCCAACTGAACAGCCTTAGGAGGAAAAGCCTCATCCAAAAGTAGAGAGCTATTCAGCGCTGACTCTTCTGGCAAATGAAATTACAAAATGGAATTTATTGCACAAATTCCAAGACCTGGAGTAAACACGGACCTATGAGTCAGGGAAGTTAATTCTTGTGCTACTTCATTTCAGTTTCGGACACAGCGAGGCTGTGAAGCCATCTTCAAAACACTTGGCTGAAGTGAAAATGGAAGAGAAACCCAGGGTGGTTTTCAAAAACAAATTGAAGTAACTCTGTGACTCCTGAGCGTGGCTGGGGCCTTTACCAGCAGTCTTTTATTACTTGAATTGAGGATGCAACTCCTGGCAGCAGGAAACCTTTATTCCCTTGCAATCCTGCTACTGGAGCGTGCTCAAGGCACTTCAACGGGCTCCTCTTCTAAACACTGAAAGGATGACAACGTTTAATCCCAGCTTTTGGAAGGAGTTCTAGCAGTTGTGCTGAACCTTTTGCCCCTCTTCTGAAACGCTTTGATCCTCCTTCTCCCCCAGAGCCCCTGCCAACGTGCCCACTCACAGACACCACCCCTCCCACCCGCCTGGCGCTCCCTCGCTCCTGCCCAGTTCTGCTGGCAACACAATAAAGCTCTCGATGGCACGTCGCAGACCTGAACCGTTCAGGAGCTAAAGGCAAAACACAGTCACATTTCAGTCAGCTCTAAGACCTCTCGAAAGAGCAGAATGGGCTTTACCTTTGCTTCGTAACCATTGACACCTTCGGCTCTTTCTGTCCTCCAGACCCAGAATCCCGAGGTGGTTCTGACAGAAAGCAAACACCACAAGTGTCTACGCAGTTGCATTTCTGCACAATCCCCAGCCTGATTCCCTAAGATGGATTTTAAACACCGCTTGATGGGTTATTTGATGATTAACCCCAGACAAAAGCACAGGTCAGCCCGTCCTCACACACCTATCACAGGAGGTAATGCTGCTCCTGTTCTTATTCTGCCTGTGGCCAAAGTTCTGACAGAGATTTTAGACTGAGGTGTGGACACCTGAGCCTCAGAAGATGACAGCCTAGAGACTTTCTGCATTGTCTGACAGCCTGGCCAGGGCAGGGCAGCTTTACACACACGGTTTAAGAGACCTGTCACTGCAGCCTGGGCAACTGGACAGGAGGAATACCCGTGTCCAAGAAACCATAGCTTCTGGACGTGCAGGTGCTGCAGTTACTAAGGCTCGGTGAACATCACAGGGACTAATTCTGAGCAGCTTTGGAAAGGTACTAAATATTCAGGAGAAAGGTGCTGGGATTGCACCCCTCGCTTCGCAAACACCCGTTCTGTAGGATCACAGGGGCGGGTTTGCTGCAGCACAGAGCTTCATAAAGAGGATTGTTTGAGCCGAGCTGACAGGCAGCTGGATACACACGAGTAGTAAACAAGGGAGACAAACGTGTGTCTGTGGAGAGACACACTGTGCAGCTTCTTAATCTAAAGCACTCACGTCAGACTCGACCGAGTTCTCGCGCATTATTTTCAGCGCTGTACCTGGATTTGGGTGAAACTTGTGATGAGCCATTAACATGGAGCTCGCTAACAGGATAAACTGGAAGTGTTCTGCAAACCAGCTCGCTCCACTGGAATCTTTCTGCCAAGCTACAGTGGCAAGCTGAGCGAGCCAAATTCCGTTATCTAACAGGGCAGGAAGTTTAAAGTAGCTTCAGATTAACCCCTACAAGTTTTTACTACCAGGGCTTTTGAGAGTTGGTCTTCATTGCAAGCAGGACCCGAGTGTTTAATTGTTACAGGAAACTCTGTGTCTTACCTTTCAAAAGCGATATTTTTGGTATCAAGGCACGTGTTAATAATTGGAGACGTAAGGCGGCGTTCCACATCTTTTCTTTTTGGTGTCATAGATCCCAAGGTCAAACGTTTCATGTGTTGGGAAATCTCAAAACGCTCCGTTGTAACGAACTTATCGTCGTGATTGATCTCAATTAGCTCGGCCCAACCTCCGGTATCTGTGGGAAATGGGACTTCTCAATCTGAAAGTTCAGCGGCAGCGTTCCAGAAGGAAAGCTGGGAACAGACTGGGTATCAAATCAGGGTGGATGCTGATTCACTGTATCTTGAACTCAGCTAAGATCAAATTTGGAGCTGTAGCTTAAGTTGGTTTTTTATCAGGGAGGCGGGAAACAGAAAGGAGAGAACTTAATAAAAGACTGAAGCCAAATTTTAGCCCTATTACCCAATTCTGACCTCAGATTTACCCAAAGGAAAGAAATGAAGCCATTATGTTCAACCACAGAGCGGCATCTCTGAGACACTCACAGAAAATAGGTACAAAACTCTTTACAAAATTAAGTCCTCAGCCCCAGCAGGTCTTTTTGTGCACAGCTGGGATTTCTCCCTGTGGTTTGCATAGCATTTGGTGCTCAGTGGTGCAGACGTGCTGAAGTATTTACCTTCTCCCTTGAAAATTAAGCTACGCCTTCCCCTCTCCCAGCTCATGTTCTCAAAGCCCAGCAGAGTGATATCCACACGCAGCTTGGCACCGCTTTTCCAGATGCGGCAGACATCGCTTGGACAGACTCTGGAAACCAGTGGGACTGTAAAAGAAAAACAAGAGAAATGTCAATAGGAAATATTCAAGAGACTAAGCGAGCAGGAAGTCTGAACTCAAGCAGAAGCCACATCCCTGACAGAGGATTGCTCAGTCCTATGATCTCTATTCCAGAGGTGGCGAGATACTGATCTTCTTTAGCTTTAAGAACAATCAGCTTAGGGACAAACCCCAGTTAAGTTTCAATTAAAGATGAGCATGAGAAGGAAGATGACATTAGTTCAGAGTAAAAGATGTGAAATGGCAGAAGTCCCCTCTCCTAGCAGTCTAGCTGTTGGCTGCTTGGAAAATTAAGTCACCTGTAAGGCCCAGCGTTCACAGCTTTAAAAGAAAAGCAGGTGCTTCCCAAGCAGTCTGTGCATCTAGATATGAGATGTATAGAAATATAGTAGCCATACATAGATACAAATCTTAATCATTGATAGCCAGAGATAGAAAAACAAACCCTAAGAAAACTCTTCAGCAACTCTAACATTGCCTAAACTCCATTAAAAACTAAACCAAACCCCACAAAAAAACAACAAAACCAAACCAACCAAATAAACAGGAAACAAAGAAGAATTGTGCAACAAAAATGTGAAGAGGTTATTCTGAGAAGTGAAGAGATAAGTGTTCTGGGGAGCAGGTGTTTCTCTGTGACATTTGTACACAAGCCAGTCCCTTCGTGTCCCGTTCAGAAGAGGTGACGATGACCAGAATTCTTACCCCAGCTAGTGAACTCCCATTTCATTTCCACATAAAAGTCAGGAGTCTGGAGAAGGAAAATACTCGATGAATATACTTCATGAAGTAGTTTGAGTCTAACATTCAGTACGGCATTTCTCAGTAACATTTCAGATAAAGGAAAACAAAACAAGAACAGAACTCGAGACGTGATAACAGAACATTAAAAAATTAAACGCAAACTAACGAACACAAAAGCCATTGGCCTGCCCTGCTGCTTTCCCATGAGCTGCTCTTCCCTATTTACTACAGGAGCAGTAACACCCCCAAGACTCAACCTCCAGAGGTGGAGTTCACGACTAAAGGTTTCAAAGTGAAGTCGAGGAAAAAGTCTCCGTCTCCCACAGCGCTACGGGATAGGCAGGGTGAAGCGAAGAGCACGATTACCCAGCTGATTTCAGTTTCCTCAGCCGAGCTACTTGAATGACAAGTGCAGTCTGGAGTAAGAGGTTTCAACTAAATCATTACCTCATTAATCTTCTGGAGTAATTCAGGAACTCCTCCAAGTGTCATAGCAGTCTGCTGGTAGTCCCGGTGCTGCAGAATCATTTGTACCATCTCCGGATCCCCCGTGCTGACGGCCTCGTGTAAAACTGAAGGAAATCCAGACACGAGCAAGAGTCAGTTTGCTTTCCGAGCCAGATACGCAATGCAAAAGCAGTCAAAATGCCACATCTGCAACCACGAAGCATCAACACACGATTGCTGCTCGCCCAGTTCTCTTTACCTGTCCATCCCTGCGCGTTCTCTTTAGTCACGTCCGCCTTGTGTTGAAGCAGGACCTTGGCAGACTCGATATAGCCCAAGGAAACAGCCAGGTGCAACAAGGTCCGGCCGCGCGGATCCCGTTGATCAACATCCTGTTGAGTACCCAAGAGAGAAATAAAGTTGAAGGCTTCCCATCAAATGCAGCTCATCAGAGCACACCGAGAAGAGTCGATATCAACAACGGGAGTAATCCAGGAGCCGGTATTCCCTCGGTGCACGGCGACTCGGTTCCAAACCCCGCCGTGCCACCTTCCTGCACCCGGGCAGAGCGGCCACTTCCCCATGGAAATAAAAGTGGAAGCAGAACGGGGCCTATCAAACCGACCCGGTAAGAACTGCTGTCACTGGCAGACGTGACTGAGTTCTTGGTGATGCTTCTCATTTTTTTTTCTGTCATTATTTCCCCTTCAGAAGGGGGCTCTTTCAGAAGACAGCAGTTCCAGTGTGTGCGCGCTGCACCACGGACAGTCACCAGCCTGAGACCAATAGAGGGTTTCACATGAGACAACGTAACGGGAGGGGAGAAAAAAAAGAAAAGTAATAGAGCATACAACAGCAATTTTGTACAGCACTTCTTGAAAGTAGAGAAGGAAATGGTATTTTACAAAGCATCCATTAGACCGACACACACGGCACGATGAGGAGAGTGCATTTGTACAAGTCACTAAAAAAAAAAACCAAAACACTAATGAAAAAAAAAACAACCAAACTACACAGGCATAAATAGCCAAAACATGCAAGCACAACATACTCATACCTTACTTATTTCTCACTATTAGCTTAGAGATTTGAAACAGAAGAGCATCTATAACTAAAGGAAAAGGGGAAAGTCAATAGCAGAATAAGAAAGGAAAGTTATTATGCAAGTTAACACAGTTATCCGACAGCATTAAGTTGGAAAGATCACACACAGAGGAGGGAAAGCATTTTAAAGCATTCTCTCTTCACGTCTGTGGTGGAATACTAATTAATTTCCTTCCCCACTTCCTACAGCTCCAATGCACTGCCAGGAAGAGGACTCTTAAGGCACCCCTTCCAGCTGCCCTTGCCACTGTTAACTGGGCACCACACACCCTGCCCATCGTTTGCCACACCAAGAGCAGCCAGCAAGTGTCTGCAGACTCCCTCACGCACCCCTCTGACAGCACGAGGCTCATCCCAAGGAAGCAGGAGGACACGTATCTTTGGAATGCTTTAAAAAGTTACTGACAAGCAGATAAAGGAGGCAAGAGACATAGCCCATCTTAGCACGCTGCTCATTTCCTTCCAGTATAAAGGTTTGAGGTAGGAAGCAGCACTTCCCAGGTGTCAGCTGCAGCCTCTGACTAACAAGAAGGAGAACAACCCTTATTTAATGACAAACCTTCCCAAGCAAGAATGTTATTGGGACAGAAATAAACACACGGAAGAAAAGTGGGAGTAAAAGATTTTGTCAAGGAATAAGATGGCACGAATTAGATAAAAAGTAACCACATTCCAAAGATTCTGCCCAGACCAGGAGCGTGCTCTCAGCAAGCATCAGTCAGCTCTGCTGTATGTTAGAAGTACAGATGACAGTCACCAGTCAGGAGGTGGCACAGCTGAAATTTGGCCCGTACACTTGTGGTGTCAGGTATAACGTACTTAACATGCTCTGCTTCTGCTAACTCCACGCAGTGACCGTCGGGGGTTCGATGCTGCGTCTCAGCAAGAAGATGTGTGCTGCTCGAGCTCTGCTGCAGCTTTTCAGCCCGTTTCCTTACGTCACTGCCATTTCTCACTTAGCTGCCCCAGAGAGGGAGCAGCTTTGTATTTTTCTACTCTACGGCATGAAACAATGACCCATTTTTTTGACCAGAGATGCTGAAAACATTCCAGCCAGTATAAAAACACTGGCCCCACAGGCCTGGAGAGCAAGGAAGCTGTTAAGAACTGCTGGTCCTCAGTGTGCTAGAGGCTGGTTTAATCTACAGCAGCCACCTTTGCTGCGTGTTGACTTCCCATTCTGATAAGCAGTGCTTATTGCTTTTCTGGCACAGAAAAAAACCAACATTATGTCGATCATATCTGTTCTTTCTGATCTGTTTCAATCACTCCTAGTACTTTCTACAGAGCTATTCTGCACACTCAAACGCTCTGAGCGCAGCTTAGGATGTCACTGTTAATATCCTGCATAAAAATGTATATCCCCACATCTTCTTACATCACTCCTGCAACCACAAATATAGAGGTGAAGCAGTGCAGCAATCCTGCGAGCCCAGCAAGCAGACCTCCCCGTACCATCAAGGCTACTCCTCCCTAGAAAGGCGATAAGCGAGGGGCACCAAGCCCCGTACCACACCATGAGCTCTTCTGGGCTCACCAGACCCACACCAGCCCCTCTATCTCCCAGGGGTCCCCATTACCTTGTCCTGCAGCTCCTCGTCCAGCCTCCTGTAGTCATTATTCCAGACCAGGACGTGCAGGGGGAACGCGCTGCTGGCCCTGCCAGGGGAACTCATCATGCCACACACCTGCAGGAGTGGGGAAGCAGGGTGCCTACCCTCACTGTTCCCCCCCTCTGTATTTTGGAGGCCCCAGGTTACTCAAGGCCTGACCCTTTAAGCTTCTACTCCCTCATGGCACCCACCTGCCCCAGGTGGTGGTGGGGAACCCTGAGCCACAACCCCCTGCAAACCCTTCACCCCCCTCCAAGGGTGAAAAATCCCACTCCTGGGGGTCCCCTGCTCCTGCCCACCACCCCCCCCCCCCCCCCGCCCCGCCGCTCCCCCCCACCCCCGCCCCCCCCCCCCCCCCCAGCCGCCTCGGAAAAAAAAATCGTCACCTCAGAGCCACGCCCACGCTGAAAAAACACCTCTTTAGCACCGCTTCGACCCGCCCCTTCACCCTCAAAAAAACTTTACACGTTCATCCACTCCCGCGCTATAAGAAACCGAGTTCTCTGCTTCCCCTTCCCCTTGCCTCTCTCTCAGAAAACTGCTCCTCTCCTCGGCGCTCCGCGCCCCCCCCCCGCCACCGACGCCGGAAGATGGCGTCGACCGCGCGGTACCGCTCTGCATAAACACGCAATTCCCGGTGTTGCCGCAGACGAAGCTCCACAGAACCGGGCAACTACCCGCCAAACACCCCTGCCCCACCCACCCTCCCGAGACGGCGCGGCATTGCCTCCCCCTGCAGACCCCACGGAATCTCTTAAC